>JARFJB010001038.1:1920000-2055000 GCA_036346205.1 Vesta saturnalis
AACGCATTATTTATTCAATTTTAAACAATGTTATTTTTATTTCATTTTGGATTCATGAATATTTTATACTTTAAATTTAAACTTAAATATTTTTGTAGTTTTAGAAAAATAATCCTGAATTTTAACAAAACGTAATTTCAAATTTTCATAAATTTATGTAAGAAAAATACAAATTTTATACAAATGAAAATAAAAGATTGTTCTTCCACAAAAATAATGAATAACGCGAAAAATGCATATGTATTTTGTAAACCAATTATAAGTCGTTATTAAGAATATGTAAACATTTATCATTTGCATGAAAACAAAAATTTTTTCAAGTTTTTCATTTTACATTTCATTTTGAAAATTTTATTTAAATTCATATTATGTTTACGTTTTTAAAAAATATTTTATATTAAAAATTTATTAAATGAAAAATGCAATCAAATATTTATTCATTTCGAAATCGCGCCATGAAAAATAATTTTTTTAAATATTTTGAGGAACCGTATTTCAATAAGTGGAGAATGAAAAGACAAAGATAAGCAAATTGTATTTTGTGTTATTTTTATAATTCATGTGTCTAGATCTATTTAAATTGTATAGTTTTTTCCATAAAATATTAAAATCAAAAATACAAAACCTTTAAATTCATTTGCATGGACTGCATTTATCACATTTTTTAACATTATCGCAAATAATTTTTACATCTTAAAGTAATTTTCAAACAATGGAATCGTTAACGCCACAATTCATTACTGGTCGTCAGAAAATCCTTCAATTGGTTTAAAGCAACCCAATTTCCAATGAGATTATAAATTATGGTGGAATTTATAAGATGACAAATTGATTGGCCAATAATTTAATTTCAGCCAACGCTAATTTGATTTTCTTGAAAATCAAATCCTTTTTGAAATGTAAAAATTGCTTCTAAAATGGTAGCGAAATAAGAATAGTGAAAATTATCTAAATACAGTGTTTCCAACGATGGAAAAGGTAAAATGTCCCATTATTGGCCAGTTTCGTTCTTCTTGATTAGTCCCTTAACTACTTTGGGACATTTTTAAAGAAGTGTATTGTATGAAAATTCTAGGAGATGTAGAGGGTCAAACAAAATTTAATTGCTTGTGCAAAAAATACCACGAGAAATTTTTAGAGCGGCAACTGGTTACATTAATTGCGTTATCAAAGTTTAAAATATAGAAACATTTGAACATTTAATTTAATTTGTATGCTTTTCAATTAATAAATTTCCAAAAAATTATTTTTCTAAGAAATACAAAAGATTATTGGTAGGAGTCTTAATAAAAGTTAAAATATGTCAAGAATCCAAAATGAAATAAAAATAATTCTTTAAAAATTGAAGTAATGACAAACCTGGCTGAAATGGCTTGATTCAAAATCTTGTAAAAATGTGCGTTGGAAGATATTTACAAAAATATTTCATAATTTAATCTTCATCCGCTCAGTATTGCACTGTTCCATCCTCGCTGAAATATATTAAATATATATATATATAATAAATAAATATTAAATAAGAAATTTTTCTAAACTGGTAAATAAGTACAAATTAATTCAACCGTTTCGGGAACCCTTTGTTCCCTTTTCAAGAATTTATTTGACAATTAAGAATTTGAAATAAGGTAAATTTAACAAAACAAAATAAAGGTAAACTAATTTAAATTTAATCTGGACAAGTGTGTTTACTTATTGGCTAGTAAAGTGTAGAAGGTGAAAGGAGAAAAATAGTTAAACATAATTGTTTGAATCAACTTGTTTAATGAAATTCTTCAAATTTTATTCTAGAAGGTCATCTCGTTTATTGAGGGCTTTGGTCTTCTTCAAATTTCAACTGCTTCCTAAATAATTTCTTTAAGGTATTAGAGGTGAATTAAACGGATATTGTTGGATTAATTTGGTGCCTACAAATGATGCTAAAGAATGAAAATGGATTTCTTTTAATTGCTTAGTTTGTGTTCCATCTCTCGCATATAATATTCTTTAAGTTTTGATATAAGTTTTCGACATTTTCAAACGGTAAAACTCATACACTCCTTGGTTTTCATTAATTTGTCTTTTTTCTTAAAAATTGGAAAAAGTTAATTTTTTAATACTTAAAGGTCTTTTTAAATTTTTTGGCATTTGTTTGTAATTTTTTATAAGAGAGAATAAAGGAATGTTAATTCAATTTGGTAACAAACTTTTTAATGGTAAATTTTCCAAAATTTTATTTAAACCAACTCTTTATTGAACTTTCTTCTTCAATTTCCTGGTCAATTAACGTAGGATAATGAAAATATTGTTATAATTTTTCCCTTATCTAAAATTCATAAAACGGAAGAGGATTGGCTTTTAAAATTCTATTTATGGTCAAAAATTCAAGTTTTGAAAATTCCGACAGTTGGCCAAGGAAATTAATAACTTTTTGGTTCATAAATTTTGTTTATTTTAAAATTACCGATTGGTTTTCTAATGTTTTAAATTTCTTTATTTTTTTAATTTTGTAACAATTTGTTATGTTTATATGTTAATGGTTTTTTTATTGCCAATATTGAAATTTGAATTTCGTCATTGTTTTGGATATGAAAATTGTTCTTAATTAGCCAAATTCTCGGAAGAATAGATTATTAATTTACTAAATGGATAAAATCGTTGAAGTTGGCAAAATAAGTTTTATTTAAGTATAGTTTATGCTAAATAAGTATCAGTTGATAAATCAATCTTTTCGAGTATTATAATTAGTCTTTTTGTGATGTGTTTTACATTTTTTTAGATGACGTTGTTTCTGTCCCAATTGTGTTGAAAACTTTTATTTTTTTTCAAATTTGCACTTTTATGTTGTTATAATTTTTAGGTTTAATGTTTTGATAATAGCTATCTTTCGTTCAATGATTTTAACATTTATATACAAATTTAATTACAAATTTTTGATCCTAGATGCTTGATAATGCATAATCACTTATTATATGCTAGAAATTTTACACCTGTATTGGTTTTGGATCCGTCTGTATTGATTATTATAGTCAACAGTGTCATAAAATTTTATTAAATTGTTGATATACAGATAATTTTTTTTTGAAATCTGATAGCTCGTTGATTATAGTGATGGATGATCTAGATCAATTCTATTTTAATTATAAAATTCTGAAATCTATCTTTTCGGTATTTGTGTGATATTTAGATCAATGGCTTTGCAGTCAATAGTTTGTGGTTTTCTTGAGCTTTAATTTTGCACGCGTGTCTTAAGATTTTGTTGAACTCAACTGGTACAAGTTTTCACAAAAGACTTTCGTTACTTGTATAAAGGCATAGTTCAATAATTCCTGCATTTTGAATTGTTTCGTGGATTAAAATTACTTGGAGCAGCTGATGAGTACTCAAACCGTAATCGATTTTGCTTTGTATTAGTGATCTATATTTTGCAACAGGATATTGATCTGCTTTCCAATGTAAACGAAATAAACCTTCATTCAGTTTACATTTTCACAACGCGTTATTAAATCGGTTATGTGTTGTTTCTATGAAATAATCTAGTGTTAAAGGAAAACACCAGAATTTTACATAAGATAGATTGTTATTTAATGTTAGCCGTGGTCCGTAATGACTTTCAGTTTGCAGAAATGTGTAAATTTAAGAAGTAAAAATGTTCGTTTAGTGATATTTATCTATAGACTGCTAAATTTTAATTATTTGTCCTACGATAGGTCAGTGTAGAATCGCCATAGTCAGCGATATATTTAGTACATCTTCAGATCTAGCGGATACAAAGAGTTGATTACTATTGAAACATAACACTAAGATGGATTGAGGACCATTTTCAAAAATCTGACGGATGAAAAGCGTCGCCTACTCGCACTCAGTAGTCGATTGAAAGGAAATATAAATATTATTTTAACCACAGTCATAAAGCTTTTAGTATAATGCCATATGCCTTTTCAATATCAAGATACCAACGACATGATGTCTTTCAGCAAAGGATTTAACAACATTGCTGAACAATAAATCTGTGGTACATAATGTTTCTAACAGTTTGCAGTTTATTAGATTTTTAGTATCCACATTAATCTCTATGATCATGTAAGTACTTTGCTATCATGAATTTATAGGTCTGTAACAAGTAGTATGGGTTTTACCATTTTTAAGGATAGGTAAAATAGTGCTTCTTTCCATTTTGCGGATAAGTTCTCAGTCCAGATTCTATTAAATACATTTCGGAACAGTTTTTATATCTGTTGTTAGATTGCGTAGATTTCGTAATGGTCCATGAGCATGATTTGTACATTTCAAAGATGATAAGTTCTTCATGAGAATACATTATACGATTCGTTACTATCAAAATCTAGTTTAATCTCCGATTTGCTTATCAAAAGGATTATAGTTTTTAACTGCTGAATACCAAATTGTCCGCTAAAAGTTCTGTGACTTGATTTGATTGCTGTAATAAATTTCTGTTCATCTCAACTGTATAATGTTTACGCTTGTTATATTGTTTATTCTCCTCAATTTTAGTATTGATTAATTCTGTGACATAATATGAATTTAACTCGAAATAATTTCAGGCTTTAAATAAGTAAGGTATTCGGTGTTATATTTTCAAGTTGTTTAAACGCTTTTTGGCTTTTATGGACTCTTGAACCGCTTGATTCCAGCACGGCGCTTTCCGGTTGGTTAATTTTCCTAAATCTATAATTATGAAATTTGTAGTGTCGAAGAAATGGAGAATTGCACCCCGCCTGAACGAGGTTTCGATGAATTTGCTACCTGAAAAATCAAAAGACAAATACCAACTTCAGTATAAACTATTTATTGATTGTAATGCTAAAAACCTTAAAAAGTGTAGTGAAAAGTGAGTTTGAGTATTTATCGGATCTTTTACAAAAATACCAATGATCAACAGTGTAGTCAATTCATTCCGTGTTAAAATGTACGGTATTAGTTAAAAATAATGTAAACATTGGACATTTCACAAAAGTGACCTTTCTAAAGAACCAGTCTGTTGGCCACATTGTTGAAAAGTCAAAAACTTTCAACCAGCGGATATTAAAGTTTCTAATCAATGAAATATATTAATATAACCATTATGTTATGAATCAAAAATTATAATGTTACCTTCAAAAATATTATTTTTAGGTCCATTCAGAAGTATTGAACTTAGAAATATGATGGCAGATCATGTGGTCAACAAAAACGATACCTTACTAATTCACGTTCCATACACAAAAACGCATAAGTGTCGAGCTTGTACTGTATTCAATACTGCACAAAAAGAAAATGGTATTGATGTATCAATCTGCAAAAAATATTATAGCCTACGTCCTAAAAATATAAAAATTCTCGACGACTATTTGTGAAATACAATGCTGGAAAATGTTCAGCTCAAAATCATACAATTGGTTCAATCCCTTCTAAGTATTCTTATTTAAAAACTAAATATACTGGACATACTTAATATCTGTAACTTGTCATTCGTGAGCATATATTGTCATTGAAACGGCATGTATAAATAGCCGGTAGCAAATATAAGACTAATAAATAACGAAATTATAATTGTAAAAAAAATTTGAAAATCAATACATCTACAATAAACAAAGTTTATAAACAATACAATCCATTAAATGAATCAGATATGAAACCAGTATTGAAACAATTAAAAGAAAAATTATTTTTATTTCTTGCATATAGTAATTGATTCAAGAACGTTGTTAACGTTCCTCAATAATACTAGAGATCTTTCCATGGTATAAAATCATATTTAGCGAAAGTATTTGATTACAAAAAACTGCAAATTGCGTCTTTCTAGGACATCTTCTAACCAATTACCATCATGAGCCCATAAACAAAATAAGATTCGTCACTAAAGATGACTTGATTAATGCAACCTCTGGTAAACCATGGCAGTACGATGGCGTGGAGTTAGAGGTAAAAAGCAATGGTCGGTATAACTGAGCTCAAAGATCGAATTTTCGATACGTAATCGTAAGAAATTTATTATGTTAACCAACTGAAAAGCACGATCTTAATCAGTGGTACGTCTATGTCATTCCACATTATTTTAATCTTCGCCAACATAAGAAATTGTGACACTGGTTACGTGAGCGGCAACATCACGAATTGATAATGGCTTTAGACCGATTATGATTCAAACTGGATTAACTGATGAAATTTGCACATGTCGTACAGAGGCATTATTTCAACTTTAATGTGTTTACTTATTAAGGTTACAAAATGCTTAACATTAACATTAGTAACAAAGTTAATGAAAAAGAGTTTTTATTTCATTGTCGATGATTACGTGATTAATCTTTATTGTATCTTGCTGAAATTTTCATCGTTTCTTAATAGGAATAAAATACGTTTCATTAAAATACATCAGCGTTTACTTGTTCATTTATTTTGGAACAAAAAAAATACATTAATTTCTTATGAATTAACTGTTTATATACCTACTTATTGTTGTCAACGATAGGAAAAGTAAGTTTATTAACAAATTATTTGTAAATAAAATGTGGGATTTTTTAAAATATTATTATTATAAAAGAGGAAAAAAGTAATGATTTTTTAAATACCTGTATTTGATTTTAGTTTTTAATTTCTGACCATACAAAATATTTTTTACAAAATTGGCTAAAGTTTTTAATTTTGAGATATGGTTTAAAGATTATTATATTGTTGATGAATCAATTGTTCCGTTATTTCACAATAAAAAATTGATATTTCGTGAAAATATGATAATAACGTTTAGACCGAGTAGTATTTCTAATTTTAACAGGGTGTGTTATAACATCAAATTTGAAAATTTCAAATTAAAAAATCAGTTTTTAATTACTAAATTTTTATTTCATTTTTATTTGGATTAAAAAATATTTTTCAATTTCCATTTATTTTGATAGTTTTTAAATTGATATTAATAACAACAAATTTCAGTAAGAAGAAATAGCTGGCCGTTAATGATCATCAAAAATAACCGATAATTTCATATAAAATTTAGTGACCAAATTTTGGTTTTAACGAGCCAAAATGGATTATCAATGCGTAAATAGTAATTTTTACAGATTACTTTTAAATCGCTCATCGGAAAACATTATAGCACAAAAGTTGTTATTTAATTGCAGGTTGATTAATGATATTGCAATTCAATTGTGTTAAAATTTTCTGCAATTGATGAAGTATGTGATAGGATGGTACTTATATAGCGTTGTTCGATTCAGTTTGATTTGAGGTATCCATGTCGCTAATGTTCTAGAACTCACTTGGATTTTTGAAATTTAAAATATTTCATTTTTTTATTAGTTTATTAACAACTTATTTGAAGTATTTAACACTAGCTAAATCAAATCTATCCATCAAATTTTAAGCCAACAGTAGTAGGTATTCGACGTTCAGGATATTTCATTTTGTAGATTCGTTGTGCCAATAAATTTTTTCACTGCCAACACGTATATCATATCAATTAATTCATTTGTCGAATAATCATAATTGATACAAGAATTGATAACAAGTTAAATGCGAAAACGACAAATTTAATATGTTTTATTTTGACAAGTGGAAACCTTGTATTTAGTAACGAAATTATTTTTCATGGTTACAAGATCCAAATGCAATGTTATCGAAAATAAAGTAGCTAGTGTAAAAATCGAAATTACTCGAAAACTTCAAAGATAGATATAGGATATTTTGACAAAATGATAGATTTTTAATCCCGAATAAAATGAAATAAAAATATATAGGTTTGCAATTAAAAAACTGATTTTTTTAATTTGAGAATTTTCAAATTTGAATGGTTATAACAAACACCCTGTTGAGAAAATTAAAATACTACTGGTCTAAACGTTAGTATAATATCACCATTTTTTAACGAAATATCAATTTTTTTTATTGTGAAATAACGGAACAATTGCCCATTCATCAACCCACGAAAATGACCATAATAATCTTTAAACCGAATATCTCAAGAACTAAAACTTTCCCAATATTTTGTATGACAAATATTTGTATGACCGTGAATTAAAACTAAAATCAAATACTGTTCTATTTAAAAATCATTTTTTCACGTCTGCTTTTCTGGCAACTTATAACTTCCAATATTTTAAAAAATGCACACTTTTACCTCTACCCCATGGTCCATACAATATTTACACAAATAATTCTAGTTAAGCATAAACTTACTTTCTCTATCGTTGGGACATATACATAGGTACCTACGTATTTTCATTTTGTAAAATACCGTTATACGTTACGAAAATAAAATGTGTAAAGTGATTTTACACGTTAACGAAGTGTTGTCGCTATCTCTTTCAGCCTGGAAAAACGTCACTTTACCGCCTAGGTGTACAAGTTTGTGATTGATAAAAGCATTCACAAAAAAAACTTGACATAACAGTATTTATCTACTCAAATCTATCAAAGAAATAATTATTGATATTTGTAAATGCTATTGTTCTCTGAAAACACAAAATGTACGTTTAATATGATTTTAATTGTAACACATAATTATGTTAATTATTGTAGTGCTGGTAACTTAACATATTCCATTGGTAAAGTATTTACTATTAGTTATGTTTGGATTATTAATAAACTTTCGTATTCGTAATTCAAAGTGCTGCTTTTTTTTAGTTCTCTTTATCTGTATTAACCCGCGTTGAGGTACAGAGATAAGTAGAGGTGATGAGATAAATCAATGAATCGGTAAAATGGGCACAACTAGAAACAGAAGGATATTTTTAGCCTTTCTACAGAGTCTAACTAAATAAACGCAGTTTGGTGTTTATACAAAAAAAAATGTTTTTATCAATAATTGATTAGAGACGTTTACAAAACATAAAGTTTTATTTTCCGGCAATTTGGTTTTGAGCATTTATTTTAGAGCGTTTATGTTTAGTTAATTCGTAAGCAAAATAATTTATTGCATTAAAAAGCATTCTCCTGGGCTTTAAGAGTAAATATTAGCTATTACCGTAAATGAATTGAAACGAATAACATTTGATTAATATTCCATTATCCACCCATAATATTAAAAATAACACCTTTTTAGGTATAGAGCATTAAATTATCAATGTCCGCTAAACTGAGTAAGTTTTGTTTTTATCAATTCGTTTAGTAATTCATTTCAACCTAAATAATCAGTTTCAATAAAATTATATATATATATATATATATATATATATATATATATATACACCATGTCCAAGATAAGGATGTCATATGGGATCTAAACTGTAAGAGATGGAAGGTTGTTAAATGGAACAAAGTACGCATTTGAGAGGATGTATTTATGGTCCTTGTAGAACTCGAATATCTTTTTAGTTTTTGAGATATTTGAAAAAATATATTTTCTGATTTTCTTTTTTTTTTCTGACCTTATTTGAAGAGCTATCAAGAAAAAAGCACATTTTCATTGCCACTTTTCTAGCTCTACTTAATGCTGTTATTCAATTTTTGATACAACGTTTCGTTTGTTAGCAACCATCATCAACTTTATTTTTTAAATACAAAAAATTATTTTTGCCATATTTAAATTCTCTCCTTGATTCTGAATTCAACGATATATCACACTTTATATTTTGATACGTTTCGGATGAGAAAATTCATATTCAACGTAAAACGTCGAAAACGTACAGTTAAAACTAATACTAGAAACATTAGAAAACCGTAAAATTATTATAAAATTATGTTTTGTAATTTTAAATGATAAAAAAAAACAAATTTATTTTAAAGGTTAATAAACTCCAAAAGATGTTCAAAAGATTCCCATTCTCTAAACATAAATAGCATCTTGTAATTGTAGCATCTAAAACATTTTTCAGCATTTGAGGAGTAATACTAGCAAACGCTTCGAGACTAATCTTTGTAAAATTTCTTCGTTTTCAATATCGTTTCCATAAATGTAATTTTTAATGTATCCCCAAAGAAAAAAATCCAAAGGTGTTATATCTGGAGAACGGGCTGGCCACAGTACATTTGCATGAGTGCCAATACATCTTTCTGGAAATCTAACTGACAGGTATTCTCTGACAACTTGAATTATTTGGTGCACCGTCCTGCATAACCAAAACCTTCAACTTTTGGAAAGGCAAATCATTCAAAGCTATCTCTAATTCATTTTGGAGTAAAATTTGGTAACGTTCAGAATTTAAGGACTCGGGTAAATGAAAGGACCTATAATTCGAGTACCGAATATAGCCACATATTAAATCCGAAACGGTGTTTGTTTGGCCTTTTGTACAGATGGTTTATTTTGTCAATAATGAGCATTTCTACGATTAAAATTCCATTATTATTAACCATACTTTCATCGGACCATATTATTTTATTCGGAAAATATTCATTGTCTTGAGATTGACGTTACCTTGCAAAATATTCTACCTTTTGGGTCACCTGGTCCCAAATTCTAAATTTATATGGATGTACTTTCTCTTCTTTAGAACATAATGAGCTGTGGAAGGGCTATGGTTGCCTCTTCAATTTTTAGTAGAAACCTCTGGATTTTCCGTTACAGCTAATAAAACAGTATTGGCTTTTTCTTCATTGCAAGGTTTTTGGAGATTTTACAGGTTTTTGAACGCACCATATTCTTTTAGATTAACTGCTAATGTGCGAAAAGTTCTTTGTGAGGTTGACGCCCTGGATACTTGTTTAAAAATTTGACTCAAAGACCACCAAACAAACGTAATACGGCCAACAATCAATTATGACAGGTAGGTAAACAAAATGCAAAGCCAACTTATTTTTATCAAATGCATCAATACGACGGAAGATTTAAATTATTTTATTCGAACAGGCATTAGAAAAGAGAAAACATTATTTTATAATAATTTTACAGTTTTCTAATGTTTCTAGTATTAGTTTTAACTGTACGTTTTCGATGTTTTAATTGAATATGAATTTTTCTCCGAAACGTATCAAAAATATAAAGTGTGATATATCGTTGAATTCAGAATCAAGGAGAGAATTTAAATATGGCAAAAATAATTTTTCGTGTATTTAAAAAATAAAGTTGATGATGGTTGCTAACAAACGAAACGTTGTATCAAAATTGAATAAAACATTAAGTAGAGCTAGAAAAGTGGCAATGAAAATGTGCTCTTCTTTTCTTGATAGCTCTTCAAATAAGGTCAGAAAAAAATAAAAACGAAAATCAGAAAAATGCATAACTTTTGTTCTATTTAACCGACCTTCCATCTCTTACCGTTTCCGAGATCCCCATAGTGGGCATCCTTATCTTGTGTACTACATAAATTTGATATATATATATATATATAAGTCAAACTCTATAAATTGATATGATTCATATATATAAATAATATATAAAGTTCATAAACCTAGCGACAAACTTTGCGTAGGATCTAGACAAATAATTATTTAGAATGAAATTGTATATAAACCAGGTCACGAAACGTCATATCGTTTAGGACTAAGTTAACAATTTATTTTCGATTTTACGTTAATTGAAATGGCGCTGTATCAACAAGAGTAAAATCAAATATATAATACATTTCTGACCTACAAAAGTTGTCAATTCGACCATTTTTTAGTCAAAGCTAGCTAAAATGGCAAGAAAATTACAATACTGTTAAATAAATTAAACTGTTCAATCAACTCAATATTTAGCAAAAAACGTTAGAACTACAAAGGAATTTCAAATAATTCAAGATGGAATAAATTTACTTCTACACTAAGGTAACAGTTAATCAATTAACATTTATTTACATTAGATCATCAAGCATAAAAGTCAATTAAATAAAATATTTAAGTTTTCAGACCATAAAAATTCTCAAATTTAGACCAATATTCAAATTTGTTCATAAAAATATACTTAGCCCTAAAACCAAGGAAAATAAAATTTGTTCACATTTTTAATGGTCCTACAAAATACGTTTACACTGAATATAATTTTATAATATATATATATATATATATATATATAATATATATATATATATATATATATATATATATATATATATATATATATAACCAGGTAATAATTAATTTTGGTACTACACATCAATATAAAACCTTAAATACTTACACTTTGCGTCCATATATTTCGAATTCGGATGAATTCATCATCGGTGGAATACAATAAAAATTAAAACGAAATTATAAAACTCTACAACAATTAATAACTAACACATTGACAAATATGACATGAACTGACTAACTGTTATTTATAAATTGTCTAAAATGTAATCATAGTTCCAAATCTTTTTTATTATTACACACAAATTTGTTATTAATCTTTATAAGTAATATTTCCAAAATTGAACCCTTTTTTAAAATTGGTTCAATGCCTAAAATATTGGTTTTGTCATAGTGAAAGATGTGGCCTGTTTCGTCACAGTGTTTAGCCAAAGCAGTACTTTTGGTTTAACACGGATATCAGATTTGTGCTCCGTTAATCTATTTTTAGTGGTTGTAAGATGTACCTATAAAATTTATTACAAGAATTAAAAAACATACAAAATTAAAAAAGAAACAATTTATCGACGGAGTTGAGTTTGTTCATTAACTACATTTTTTGAGTGCAACAAAAATTTTTATCAATAAACGTATGGTTGTGTAATGGGATCACCCATTTCAGGAACAATATCAAATTTAGTGATGGAACATTCGGAAGACGTATGTTTAGAGAAATTAAGTTTTATACCCTTATTTTATTTTCGTTGCATTGATGATATTTTATTAAGTGCACTTAAGGATAAATTTCAAGAAGTTTTGAATGTATTTAATCAATTTAATACGAAATTACAATTTACAATTGAAACTGAAAAAGAAAGTAAAATATCATTTTTGGATAGATTAGTAATTAGAAATAATTAATATAGACTGGTTTCATAAACCTACACATAGTTGGAGGTATCTAAATTTTTATTCAAATCATCCTTTAGCTAACAAAATTAATATTCTTAGTAATACTCTTGAAAGATGTTTAAAAATTGCAGATCCAAATTTTCGTCCAGTATATATTAAAAATATTATTAAGGCTTTTTTTGAAAATAATTATCCAAAATCTATTATTTTAAGAATAATTAAGAAAAAATTAATTCTTTTAAAGCAATGTTTCTTCATCAGAAAAAACTGGAGATAAATCTTATATAAACATCCCATACACAAATAAGAAATGTTTAATATTCCAATCATTAAAAATTTTTTATCTAACTGCAGTTTTTTCAATTCAAAATATAGGTGTAAATTTGTTATCAAAATTAAAATAAAAAAATTCTAAAAATAATATGACAAATACCATTTACCAAATTCCTGTAATTCTTGTAATAAAGTTTATATCGGTACATCATTACAACTACTAAAAAATAGATTAACGCAGCACAAATCTGATGTCCATGTTAAACCAAATAGTGCTGCTTTGGCTAAACACTATAATGAAATAGGTCACATCTTTCAATATGACAAAACCAATATTTTAGGCATTGAACCAATTTTAAAAAATCGTTTAATTTTGGAAATATTACATATAAAGATTAATAATTAATTTGTGTGCAATAATAAAACAGATTTGGAAAATTTGCCTGATACCCATAATTTAAAATTATTGAACAAAATTTGTGGAGCCTGAACATGGCAATGTGTAGGAAACAGACTATGCACATAGCTGCATTCAGAAACATATCAGATACCTCGACATTAGAAATCCTTTATTTTTAATTATGGTATCACTATCAATACCAAAAATTGAAAAATTACTTTTAAAGTGATACAGATGAGGTCATTCGACTATTAAATTACCAGCAAGTGGTATCTACACTGACTTACATTAACATACCATACACAAAATTAAAATAAATAATATGCAAAGAAGAAAACCTTTTCGAAATCCTTTATCGGGAATTCTTTGAAGGAGAATTAAAAAGAACAAGATCACATAAAACAGGACGTGATAAACTAAAAGGCTCAGCTCACTGTTAAAATACCGGATCTTAAAAGATTACCCTTAACGGAAATGTTACCGTGGAAGATGACGTTGTTGAATTTTAACAAGATTTTTCTGGGATTAACGGTAAAGCGCATACAAAAAGAAATCCCATAAGAAAGAGAAACACTAGCAAAAAGTAAGAACAAGCGACCTACAGGATACAAGCAATTATGACTTAAAATGCATTTAAGGACCCATATTTAAAATACTTAGCTTTTTGAGTTTTTTCATGGCACATATTTGCATGTATGTAATACAAATCTAAACATTTCGATAACATCGATATTATCGATATTACATAGAAAGAACACCCAGTAATAATGAATATTTTGTAAAAATTTTTGGGAAGCGAGTTTGATAGGGGTCGAATTTTGGGCTTACGAGAGGGTGGTTTGAACCTTTGGACTCTTCATACCGTCCCCATTTTGTGCTACCACTGACTCCTGGGCACCGACGTGATCGTCTAGCGTGGTGTAAAGAACGAGCAAATTGGGACCAAGAGTGGAATTCAATGGTCTTCAGTGATGAGTCCAGATTTTATTTCGGCATGCATGACGGTCGTGCAAGGGTGAGAAGATGGCGTGATGAAAGACAAGATCAATTTATATATATATATATATATATATATATATATATATATATATATATATATATAATATATATATATATATATATATATATATATATATATATATATATATATATATATATATATATATATATATCGATGATAGTTATAATTAAATGTATGGATAAAATTAATTTTAAGGTTTTATATTGATAGTACAAAATTAATTATTATCTGGATTTGAAATACATTACATCAAAATAATTTTGAATATATTGAATTATATAATATATATATATATATATATATATATATATATATATATATATATATATATATATATATATATAACTAACACATTGACAAATATGACATAAACTGACTATTATTTATAAATTGTCTAAAATGTAATCATAGTTATCAGAAAGTAGCAGAATAATGTTTTGGAGTGCAAAAGTTATTATTGAATTTTTGTTTCGTGGTACGCAACTATCCGACCACAAAACGAGTTTCTTTAAATCAGATTTGTCAATCATATTTTTTTAAGAATTCGGCCTAATCCGCTGGGGATTTACATTGCAGCCCTACCAGAAATAAATTCGTGCCATATTTCGTCATAAACAGTCCTATTCTTGTCCAAATGGGCAGTTAAATTATAACATGACAATTTCCTTTTATAAATTTTGCATCGAGAACACATTTTGCAAATCAAAAGTTACTACACTTTTTTCTTCTCATATGCTCTTCGTATAACTGTGTTTGTTGTTACGTTGGTTCATTTAAAAACTGGTATTATTTACATTTTCCGCAAAGGTGATTTTTCGGTTTGAAGACTTCTATATTAAATTCAGACCTAACTATTTCTGAGTATGCATAAAATTTGAGAGGATTCTCGATTGTTACTTTATATTTTTCGTATATTCCTTGTATATTTAAATTTCTTTCCAGATACTATTTGTTTGTGGATGACCGCCAATAAAGTAATTCTTCTACTGGAAAAGAAGAAATGTGCGATCTAATTTCATCTTTCTTCTCACTAGATATTATTTTCTTTTTAGAGAAATGTATGTTAGTATTAGGGTCTTGAATGTTTTTAAAATAGTAGTATATACATTGTTTGCTAATATTTAAAATATTTAAGAAAAACGCTTGGCATACACTGATACTCTAGACACATTAAGTGTGTTTTGATATATATATATATATATATATATATATATATATATATATATATATATTTTTCTTGCTTTCCTCTGTCTGCGTTCTCTTCCTGGAGGATAAATAAGGTTTAACATGTTTAGACTAAAAGTGTGCTTTTTTGTGATCTGTGATCAGCCAGAAATCTTTATTAATATGTTCTATTTTTTGTTTAACAATTTTTGTATTGCACTTAAATGGACACAGGTCAGCTTATGACACATCTCCTTGACAGTTCTCGTAGGATTTAAATTTCCTTCATTATCCTCAGATTCCACACCACGTTGGCATTTTCCTTTTCTTAGATTTTGTTTCCAGTACTCAGGACGTCTTTTACGCTATCTGGTAGTTGCGTTGCCTGTTCATTTGCATTCATGCCTTCTTTCATTTCATAGTTTTCCTCAGTTTTTCCCATTATATCTGCTTCAGTATACTCTCTTGGCGTTTCTTCATTGTTGATGATTGCCAGTTCCTTTCTCAATGGTGTTACAGATTGGCCATATTGGGAAAATCTTGAATTACGTTAAAATTATCAATGATACATAAATCATCAGTCATCACACACATTAATAAGTGGTTTACGATAGCAATAACCGTGCGTACTTCATCAATAATAATGGTATTGCGGCGACTCTCATTATCACTTAAACATTTGTAAAATTAAAATAATGCTTCTTTGATCCTAACAGCAATTAAAAATCAAAGTGACACGTCCAATCGATTATTTTAATTTAGTAATGCTAACATCTTCAATATTTTACAATTTGTATTAGTACTTCTAACAATAATAAATTTATCGACGATTGCATTATATTTGAAACAATAGCTTACTGTATGTTAATTTGTTATGTTATAAGCAATTTTCTAAAGTTACTATAAATAAATCGTTGTCATCTCTTAAGCTTAGTTCGTGTTATAAGTACAGAGTGTTTGCAATTAACACTTTGTTTTAACACAAAAGTTCCGTTCATATTTTTAACTTATACACATTATTCATTGTAATAAATAAAATGCATTGTCATTATCGTAAAGTTTTTAAATGATGTATCATTTAGTCGTTAAAATTAAGAAGTATTAAATGTTACATGTGCTATGCTACGTTTTTCTTTTTTTTATGTTAATTAAGGATAAAATAATGGTAATTTAAAAATAGTGATTGCACAGAAACTGGACCAATTGAATACCAATTCAGTTTTTTTTTACAAATTCATAAAGTAAAAGACAATAACAGTTTTTTTTATATAAGTGAGCAATGTTACAAATGTTTTACGAAAAAATTTAGCTTGTGAACATTTTGAATGAACATTTTTATTTTTATATATTATAACTGACGTATAGCTTAAAGTTTTTATCCAACCCTTTTCTATCATTCATTTCTAGCAATTTAAGCAATTTATGCATTAATTGATATATTTAATAATAATTTATAGCTCAATCGTAGATATAGTAGATGTCAAACAAGCGGATTTTGAGTTTGTTCCAAACAAGTTTCAAATGTAGTATAAAAATTAATTTCAAGGGTTTGAAAATTGGAATGTTCAAACCCAAGAAGACTAAACTCTGCCAAAGGTAGCAATTTAACTTTATATTCTTGCTTTTAGTTATTTATTTGGGGTTTAGTACAGTGATACTAGAGATAGTACTGGTGGTACTTTTATAAAAAATGTGCACTTGAGTTTAAGCTGACGTATATTGGTTTATGTCTATTTTTATTATTCTAAGAAAAAATGTTATTAAAAAATGTTTTCTATTAATTACCATTTGTAGACTATATGTTCTATCTATACACGAAATTTTATTTCACAACAGCATACTCATTCTACCTTGAGAAAATTGTTAACCTTGAGAAACAAGTAGGTTTGAAACTGAAACAAGTAGGTTTGAAACTCAAACAACCCTCTGTTACCAGTCTCGTCAATGTAGATAGAGGTCCAATGCTGGTCTGGTTTATTTGCAGGATCCGTGTTTACGATAATCGCACACGTTCGAGGTGCGTGTCTGGGTAGTTGATTAGAAGCACATACAAGTCGAAAACACATTCTTCTTGTGGCTGAGGGGATCGATTTCAAGCATCTCAACACTTGTGCCGCATACATCTTTGTGGATTTTTTTTCAGATGGGATTAATAGCAACGTCAACTAAACGTTTTTAAAAAATTTTTAATCTGAAAATAAGAGTGACGTAATCTATTTTATTTTGAAATTTCATAGAGAGCATCACCATCATCGAGATTTTGAGATACTATCATCTCATCGTCTTCACCTTGAACGATTATATTGTAACAACCTATAAAAGTAGCTAATAATCCCTGACAGTTTTTATCAGACATTATTACATCGACATGAGGTTAGACCTAAATTAAATGGTTTCAACGCTGCTCTGGCAATGCTGTACACACTTAAAACCTTTAAGTCTGCTCGCAGAAGTTGTACCGTATTCACTTTCTTCAATTTTTATCTGCACTCTGTTTCGAGGCTGTAGTACGTTTTTCTAATACATAAACAGAATCTTCAATACTGTGATACGTGTAGCAGCAAAACACATTAGCTAGTTAGTTTCACCTCTATATTACTTTACATGCAAGCCTGATCTTATCATAAATAAATACATCTGTCAAAAAAAGCTAATTAAACATAACTCCACGGCCAGGGTATAGCAAGCAACGCTTCCAATTATAGCTTTTAGTCAACACAATAGGGCCTACAACTACATACAATCGACTAGCACTGCTTTAGCACGAGGATCAAACGAAAAACACGCATGCATGCACGCACGTGCACACGTACGCACGCACGCACGTACACACATACGCACGCACGCAAGCACGCACGCTCGCACGTGCGCACGCACGTAAGCACACACGTTCGCACGCACGCAAGCACGCACGTACGCTCGCACGTACGCACGCACGTACGCACGCTCGTACGTACGCACGCACGCTCGCACATACGCACGAACGTACGCACGCTCACACGTACGCACGCTCACACGTATTCGCGTTCGCACGCCCGTACGTACGCTCGCACGCACGCACGTATGCGCGCACACACACACACACACACACACACACACACACACACACACACACACACACACACACACACGAGAGCGAAAACACGCAAACGCGAAAAAACACACTAACACAAAAAAACACGCAAACACGCTAACACACAAAAAACACACAAACGAAAAAACGCTAACACAAAATACGCAAACGCAAAGACATATAAATGCGAAAACACGTAAAAACGAAAACATACAAACGAAAACACGCCAACACAAAAAAAAAACACGCAAAACGAGAACACGCTAAAGCGAAAAACTTGTAAACTTACAAACATGAAACAAGACGGTGGAGCACCGCTAGGAAAAAACAGGTTTATTAACAAAATCGAAGGAAAGCTTAACGTTTTGAAAATATATTATTATTATTATTATTATTATTATTATTATTATAAACAACAATACATCATTATTATTTAATAACGTGCTTTATCGGTTTTCTTCTTCTTCTTCTTGAACCGCGAGTCGTCCTCATCATCGTCATGATTTTGAGATCTGCCCTTCCCCCCTTCCTCATCGCTCTTCTTTCTCTTCTGTGAACCATCACCATCATCTTGGATGTGAGATACGCCCAGCTCAACCACGTCATCGTTTTCAGTATTATCTTGAACGGTTATGTTGTAATAGTTTATTAACAAGTCAGTAAAATCTCTAATGTCCGCTGATGTTGGCTCATAAACAGGAGAATACATTATAGTAATGCTCACTCGATGACAGTTACACTTTAAAGAGCGAAACACACGAGAAACGAGAACGCAGCTAGCCTTGGGTCTGGTGCGCAAGCGTGCTCGTCAATGTTAGGGTAGAATCGGACATCTTCGGGGGATGTCTGAAGTATTGACCTAACCACACTCTAACATAGCCCCTGGGGATATGTTTATAATTCTAAACGCCTCTTTTATGGTCGAGGTATTTTCTCCTAAGACGGCGTCTTAGATCAGGCTTGCATGTAAAGTAATATAGAGGTGAAACTAACTAGCTAATGTGTTTTGCTGCTACACGTATCACAGTATTGAAGATTCTGTTTATGTATTAGAAAAACGTACTACAGCCTCGAAACAGAGTGCAGATAAAAATTGAAGAAAGTGAATACGGTACAACTTCTGCGAGCAGACTTAAAGGTTTTAAGTGTGTACAGCATTGCCAGAAACCATTTAATTTAGGTCTAACCTCATGTCCATGTAATAATGTCTGATAAAAACTGTCAGGGATTATTAGCTACTTTTATAGGTTGTTACAATATAATCGTTCAAGGTGAAGACGATGAGATGATAGTATCTCAAAATCTCGATGATGGTGATGCTCTCTATGAAATTTCAAAATAAAATAGATTACGTCACTCTTATTTTCAGATTAGAAATTTTTTAAAAACGTTTAGTTGACGTTGCTATTAATCCCATCTGATAAAAAATCCACAAAGATGTATGCGGCACAAGTGTTGAGATGCTTGAAATCGATCCCCTCAGCCACAAGAAGAATGTGTTTTCGACTTGTATGTGCTTCTAATCAACTACCCAGGCACGCACCTCGAACATGTGCGATTATCGTAAACACGGATCCTGCAAACAAACCAGACCAGCATTGGACCTCTATCTACATTGACGAGAATGGTAACAGGGAGTTTTTTGAGTTTCAAGCCTACTTGTTTCTCAAGGTTAACAATTTTCTCAAGGTAGAATGAGTATGCTGTTGTGAAATAAAATTTCGTGTATAGATAAAATATATAGTCTACAAATGGTAATTAATAGAAAACATTTTTAATAACATTTTTCTTAGCATAATAAAAATAGACATAAACCAATATACGTCAGCTTAAACTCAAGTGCACATTTTTATAAAAGTTGCTCGAAGGCTAACTTCAAGGTAAAATTCAAAACCTATGACTAGCTAACTTCAAGGCTAACTTCAAGACCAACTTGTTTCTCATGACTAACAATTTTCTCAATGTGGAATAACCACGTTTTTGTAAAGACGTCTTATGTAATAGCATTGTCTGCCTTACAGATAAATTCTTTGTGTTTAAAACTGTTTCCTTGTTCTGGATGTAGATTTATAAACCTTCATGTTAATTATACTAGTATTTTTGAAATATCATTCGTATATAAGAATAATACAAGGTTTGCTTTAAACGATCTTCATCGTATACTTTAACAGTTAACCTTTTTCAGATAGTTGATCGCCCCATTAAAATGGAGCGTTAATAGTTTATAGAAGTACGGGTGTAAATAAAAAACACACTACATAGCGATTGTATTATAAACTAGTGGAGGTCGTTATTAATTCGTGTATAAGTTGAAGTTATGTAAGTAGAAGGTTACAACATGTAATTAAAAAGAAAGTGTAATAACACATAATACAACAAATAATACAGGTCCACTTACACATTTTATATATATTGAAACAATTACTTGAAATAAAACGGCATATCAACTCTAATAATTTTTTTTTTTAATTATTATTATAAAAGCTTGTAATCTATCAGATTACGGCTTTAAGATCATCTTATAAGTTACATTATGTTGGGACACGCATACAATTGCACTCTTCGGCGAAACGTATTAACATGTAATCAGTGTATAAATAAATTTCGTATGTTGAACAACCTGTAGATAGGCATTAAAATAAATGTAATAACAATCTCATTAGTAAAAAATACGCTAATAAAATAAAATGGGGAAATACAGTCAATGTGTACGTGATTATTATTTTCTAATCAATTCTTTAAATAATATCTGATAAAACAAGTTCTAATAAATGTTAATAGTAAAACACAAAATTAAATAAACTATCTTTTACATCATTTCCCAGGGGCTAAAAAATAATTAATTAATAAAATAATTAAAGATCATCATCTTAAAGCTATCAGCTTAATAATTTCCCTAGGATAATTAATTAATAAAAATAATTAAAGATCATCATCTTATATTAATAAAAATAATTAAAAGATCACCATCTCAAAATAAGGGTAATAAATACGGTCCTTCACGTACGCCATTAAAAATCAAAAACTTTAATTAGGGTTGAAAAGACGGTCTCACACGGAGGTGTGTAAAAAATAAGGGTTGAAAACGCGGTCTCACACATGGGCATATAAAAATAATTAGGGTTGAAAAGGGCCTCCGAAAAGAAAACATAAAAATTAAGGGTGAAAAAACACGTCCTACACGTAAGCGTGTAAAAATAAGGGTGGAAAATCCGGTCTCCCACGTGGGCATATAAAAAAGTGAAAGTAGGCGGGGCTTGTGACGTAAAAAAAAGGAGTGGGGATAGTGCCCGTCTTCTACTTATATTGATACTCGATACCAAGCAGGAAGTTTCATACTTTTACAAAAAAAACGTTGTTAAATCCATTTGATTTGACTACAACATATATCTGGCAGATGAAGATTTATGTACTGGCCATAGTATGCCTTGTAGTTCGGCAATAAATTTAAATATTACGGTGAGTGAAAATTGCCCATGGGATATGTAAAAAATTAAATCTCTTTTAAATTGGCATTGCGAAAAAATGCAGGAAAAACAATACCATGAGGCAAATGCCCATAAAAGCTGCAATCGGTCGCAGTACATTGCAAAATAAATCTGAATTCACACTCAACATAATGTAAATATCAATAAATAAGTTTGTAAGGTCGCCTTTAAAGAAAAGTTAAGTGAAAGGAATTAAAAAAATGAAAAAACAACATTGAGTGTTCAAGTAAAACTAAAAGTCATTAGTGACCCGAAGTAAAGTTAGCTCACCGCTTTAGCCCATAAATGACTTATACGTTACCTTATACTTTTTATTGTTTAGATGGATTAATTATATTTTTAGAACAGTAACCGAAAAATGAGTATTCCTCTTGTTTTTAACAATTTCGTAATATTATTTTGAAAACTAAGGCTATAACGATTTTAATAATTCTTATATATGGATCACAAAGTTGACTGACCGACTGATCCACCCATCAACCCACAGTCTCCAGACTAGTTAACATAGAGACATAAAATTTTCAGGTATGAAAGCATACATGGTGTAGGTGTAAAACAAAAAACTATTTAAAAAGATGCTCACCTTAAGAGGATGAAACATGGAGTTGAAGGTCGATATGATTTTCCAGGTTAATTCCATTAGGAGATAAAATTTGGATGATAAGTTCCTTATTGAACAAGAGTGGGTACTACAAGGCGGTTTTTGACATTTTTGTAGGGGAGGGTGAAGTTAAGGGTTATAAAGGGAAGTGTAGGGTAATGGAAAGTATCTGCCGTTTTTAACCATACGAGCTCCAAATCCCTTTTAGAATGGAGCCCACATTTTTTATAATTTCATTATTTGTAGGGATAAAATGCAAGGTGGGTTTGGTTACGAATGACATCCAATATTATCTGATCTACTACGAGTGGAGACTTCATATTCGACATATAGACGCATGGGTGCTTACATAATCCAATGTATCTCAATTTTTAAAAACTTTCTTAAAACCAGGACTGTACTTAAATGTTTTATAAAATTAAAAATGTTTTTAGAATATACCAAGAGATTGTTACAAAATATGAATTTATGAGTACTCGTGTAGAACCGTAACAAGAATATTTTAAATATAAACATACAAGGGCGAATTTTAGACACTGTAAATTGGATAAATGTTTATGTTTAAGTTGTGATGCTATTTAATGCAATTTTTAATAAACTCTGCATTAACAATACCAGACCAAGTAGTTGACGAATCCGCGTATAACATTAATTGTAAATGTAGCGTTGAAATTAGCGCAAATACTTTTAAAGTAACTTTCAACAACAAAAATAGTGCAGTGTAAATAGTAATGTAGTAGAAGTTTTACATGTTATACCTACACAGGGGTTACAATAATACATAATGTACGTGAATAAGAGAATTTTTATTGAAATTGAGCCAATAGAAACCATTTATGGGTTGTCTTGATTATTAAAGCTAATTGAACATAAATCACACATTATTTTAACCTTAAAGTCAAAAATTATTGGGTACATACAATATTAATAATTCACGCAAAATTTAATTTTCAGAAAGTACGCTGAATTTTAACAATATTGAAATCTTGACAACTACAATATGAAATGTAGCATTTACATGGAACTTATCTCACATGTAAGTGAAGATACAAAGTAAGAATTAGTTTAATATTTAATATTGTTTGTTTTTCTGCACCTCAAACTGAAAAAAAAATAATCCTAAAGATCTGATACTAGTTTCCTATTTTGTATATTAGTTTTGCGAATTATAAAGTATTGCCCCAATCCTATACAATCGAAATAAGCATTAGACAAAGGTCTTTTGTTTAATCGTCTTACGCAGGTAGACATATCTTTAAAGTGATTGTGTGGAATGTTCAATACTCTTATATTATTTCTACACTAATTGGTTTCAAACTGACTGTATCTAAATTTTATTGCATCTCACAATTATAAAAAATTAACAATTTACATTTCAATACTTTAAATTTTGAACATTTCTTTCTTAAAAAAAATTATATTTATTTTTGTTTACTGCATCATGTGGGCGTTTCTTAACATAATAATTTGCAAATAAATCGATGTTTAAAATTCGGGCTCATTTGTTATATACGAAGTAGCCCTTAAAGAGCCCGAACATAGCTGCCACTACATGGGCTACACAAGGTCAGATCGGTCGCGAAATTAAAACCCCGCAAAAATCGGATGAACCTTTGAGCATATCTGTTGCGCAGCGTCTCTAGTATGGCCTTCAATCACACCGCGTCACTTCGTTTAGTTCTGAACACAGAGCTAGCACGTAAACCTGTCTACAACAATAGCATCTCCCGCCAAGTGTGAAGTGCGTACGGTAATTCGATTTCTTCAGGCTGAGGGGTGTAATGCAGCTGAAATTCATCGACGAATAAGTAATGTGTACGATGAAACTTCAATGAGTGACTGCAAAGCGCGACAATGGTGCAGGAGCTTTAAAGCAGGACGTACAGATGTTCATGATGCAGGCGGTCAGGGAAGGAAGCGAGTATCAACCGATGATCTAGTTGAGCGAGTAGAAAAGGCAATTCGAGAAAATCGTCGGTTCACAATTTCTGTATTGAGTGATTCGTTTCCAGAAATGTCAAGGTCAGCTCCCTACGCCATTGTGAGTGAGAGACTTCAGTACCGCAAACTGTGTGCGAGATGGGTTCCCAATATGATGTCCGACCATCACAAAACAATAGGAATGGATGCCTCCTTAACGTTTCTCCAGCGCTACCACAATGAAGTAGACGATTTTTTGAACAAAATTGTCATAGGGGACGAGACATAGGTCCATTTCAGAATTGAAGAAACAAAAGAACAATCGAAACAGTGGACGCATTCTCATTCTGCTAATAAACCAAAGAAGTTCAAGCGAACCTTCCCCAACAGAAAGTGTATAGCTACTGTGTTCTGGGACCGGAATGGACTTCTCTTGGTGTAATTCATGGAACGTGGCACGACCATCACTGAGGCCTCATACTGCGTGGCTCTTCAAAGTCTACGAAGAGCAATTCAGAATAATCTGAGAGGAATGTTGTAATCAGGCATTGTCCTTCTCCATGACAATGCTCGGCCTCATACTGCAGCTGTAACAAGGAAGCTCCTGCAGCGTTTTCGTTGGGAAGTATTTGATTACCCACCATACAGCCCGGACTTGCTCCATACGATTATTACCTCTTTGCTCACATGAAACGCTGGCTAGGAGAACAACATTTTGGCACAGACATCGAGCTGCAGACCAGCGTAGAAACATGACTGAAAAAAAAGGCCGCTCTATTCTATGACGAGGATATTGGGAAGTTGGTACTATGCTACGATAAATGTCTAAATTGGAGTGGTGACTATGTAGAGAAACAGCGTAAATATGTAAGTACTTGTTACAAATAAAATTTTTTTTATTATCACTGTGGTTTTAATTTCGTGGCCGATCGAGCTTCAAAAAAATAACTCTATATATATATATATATATATATATATATATATATATATATATATATATATATATATATATATATCATATATATATATATATATATATATATATATATATATATATTCTTTAATTCTTCTGGATTCTCTGCGTGTTCCTTAACGTTTATTTTTCTTCTACGTTTCGGTTCCATTTCTTAGAAACCTTTTTCAAGAGGTCAAAAACTATGACACGTGGTTGACGTGAACAGAGTATGTTGATATGCCTAATATTAGTGTTCTGTATCAGCAGATTGAGATCTACATGTATGACTACGTGTAACAGGAGAATGTCGTTCTAGTGAAGAATCGTATGCTTCATTGTGAGTATTTGGTGTCATTTGTGAAGATTTATAAAAAGGAGCTGGTGTTATACTTCGTATAAGAGGTTTCCATATATGTGGTAGTTGTTGGCCGTCATCCTTTTTGTTCAATGAGTGAGGTCGTGTTTCTATTTCAATGGCTTCTCTGATTATTCTTCTTTGTAGTGTATTTTTCTGAAGCGAGTAATTCAACCACGTCAATGTTAATTTTATGTCGTTTCTATGGTATGACTTGCTAAAGATTCATAGGTCATGTTCATGTGCTTGTACAGAAATTCGTCTACTTGTTTGTCCAATGTAAGATTTAAAACATTCATTACATTTTATTTCATGTACACCTTGGTTTTCTCCATGGTTTGAAAACGACTTAGAACTTCCTTTTTGGAAATTTTCTTGCAATTTTATCTGTAACACCTTTTATATAAGGTAACATGAGTAGTTTTCTATTATTGTCTTCAGTTTCATTATTGTGAACTGTACGTTGTGTTTGTTACTTCTTTAATATATTATTAATTTGTGCTGAATAAGAATACAAAAATATATGGCCTTCCTAAAGTACACACTCATTAAACAAAAGGGATGACGTCCAACGACCATCACATATATGGAAACCTCTTATACGAAGCATAACACCAGCTCCTTTTTATAAATCATCACAAATTACACCAAATACTCACAATGAAGCAAATGATTCCTCACTAGAACGACATGGTCCTGTTTCACCTAGTCATACACGTAGATCTCAATCTACTGATACAGAACACTAATATTAAGTATATCAACATACCCTGTTCACGTCAACTACGTGTCACAGTTTTTGACTCCTTGAAAAAGGTTTTTAAGAAATGGAACCGAAACGTAAAGAAAAATAAACCGTGGAAATTTAAATGAATATATATATATATATATATATATATATATATATATATATATATATATATATATATATATATATATATATATATATATATATAATATATATATATATATGCAAAGCATTTTCACCACTGTGTCTGCTCTACCTATAATTAAAATTGCATTTCTTCTGATAAATTCCTAAATGGATATAGTTTCAGTATAAGCAAAATATATCCTTTTGTACCTCTTGGTAAAGTAGCCTCTTCAGGAAAACTTAATATTTGTTTGTAACGTTATACAGGGTGCCGGTGAGGAACTGTACAAACTGAAATGGTATTTTCCTTGGGTCAATTTAAGTAAAAATAGTCCCATAAACATAGGTCTGATTCGCATAGTTACCCAGATACAAGCGTTTAAAGTTTATAAATGATCACATATTTTTCAAAAGTAATTATTATTAGTCAACTGGAAAACAAAACGAAACAATCTGTCATTTATTCGTTTGTGTTCTAATAATGACAAAGTGGATTGTAGTAAATTAATTGTAATTTAAATTTAAAATGCTTTTCAATTTTCTAACGAAGAGTATGCTGACATCGTTTACATTTATGGATTTTGTGATGGAAATGCAGAACTGCCGTTAGAATATGAACGAAGATTTCCCAACAGGAGGATTCCAAATACCAAACCTTTTCTTCTGTGTTTCAACACGTTCGAACTCATGGTTCATTTCATTAGTTTCAATAAGATCTGATCGTCCTGTGGAGTTAAATTGAATGCAAGAAAACATTCTACAGATGGTTGATCAGTCATTGAGTGTTCTTCTACAACAGTCCCCATGTCAGTATGGCAAACATTACATGATGGGCTTTTGTATCCCTATCATCACAAACGTTCAGTACCTTGAACCTGGAGATTTTGCTTTGCGGTTGAATTTCTGCCAGTGGCTACAAGAAAATCCACAACTAGTTCCATTCATTTTATTTAGTGACGAGGCGCAATTTACTAGAGATGTAGTGAACAATACACGCAATTCTCATTTGTGGTCAGATGAAAATCCACATGGTACAACAGAAGCTAACTTTCAGCGCAGATTTTCTGTTAATGTATGGTGTGGTATGATTGACGATCAACTTATTGGACCTTTTTTGTTTGAGGAACGTCTTACAGGAGAAGCATATACTAACTTTTGCGGAATGAATTGCTACCGCTTTTGGAAGAAGTACCTTTACTAACAAGACAACAAATGTTTCTTCAACAAGATGGGGCTCCTCCCATTTGAGTCGACAGGTGACAGAATATCTAAATGTTGCTTACCCTAATACAAACACAAACGAATAAATGACAGATTGTTTCGGTTTTGTTTTTCCAGTTGACTAATAATAATTACTTTTGAAAAAATATGTGATCATTTATAAACTTTAAACGCTTGTATCTGGGTAACTATTGCGAATCAGACCTATTTTATGGGACTTTTTTACTTAAATTGACCCAAGGAACATACCATTTCAGTTTGTACAGTTCCTCACCGGACACCCTGTATAACTGGCTCTTTAAACATACATAAGATACTCTGCAATGTGCATCTACGAGTGCTAGTTGCATTATACTATTACTGCCTTTGCAATTGTTGTATATAGATCGAGCATTTCTTGGCACTTAAATCCTGTATGTTTATCATCCATTGCGCCTAAGGATTATGGAAAATTCCAAATATCTATAAACTCTCCTTCCACATTTAGTCAATAAGCCACTCTATTAGGAAACTATAAAAATTGTTCTATTATGCTACATATATAGGATTTTGAAAACCTTAAGATTCGCCCGATAAACATCTGGAACTATTTAGAAAATTACAGGTTCGAGTACTCTGACGCGTACATCAAACTCCTACACGAACTCCAGGTTGCTAGTAAGCGTAATGTGATTATTAAGCGATGTGTTCTCTTTTTCACTATCAAGTGATATTAGCTCTAACAGCTTTTCAAAAGTTTTTTCGTTCATCCGTACATAATTAAGATAAATCTCAGGTTCTTGAAGTTCGTTTAATAAATTTGTTTCCCTTGGAGAGATCGCCATTACAAAGCAATTGTCTAACCTAACAGCGACATTGTCTCCTTTTTTCATGGCAACCATTAACGATGATGCTGCTGCGATATTAATTTCTGAGTTAGACATTTTCGAAATGAATACTTGTTAAAATTAATTCAATAAATAAACCTCACGTTACAAGGAGTGTATTATTAGTAGTGTAGGTCAATAAGCATAAAGTCGGTAAACATGAAATGTAACCAAGAATAATTAGGAAATTGCAGAAAAAATTGCTAAGCCGGAAAATTGCATGTTTTAATAATACATGAGGCAATTTTTCGTATAATATCTTGCAGCAACAATAGCTACGATAATTGCAGGAAATATGACATCATATTATACGGCCTTTTGAAGGATAAATAAAACGGCCACGTGTTTTATTCCCCCCCAGGGAGAATCCGGGCTGCTTGAGCTTTCCAGGCTCCTTCAGCCACAATCGTGGATTCTCCACATACATACATTAAGTATGTATGCATGGTGGGATTAAGGATAGCTGTGATCAGGATAGAATCGGAAGAAACGGAGTTAAGAGTTCTGAGGGGGGAGATACTACCCCAGCATTTGCCGTACATGGTGTGCGAATACGCAGTATATGTGTATGAGGAAAACCCCTGAAAAAATTTCATCGGGAATCGAACCCATTACCTCCCGAATGATGATCAAGTCGTGTTACCACAACTCCAATAGCTCGGTGACCTTTAAAAAAGACAAGCTGCATTTGACTTTCACGTCCGAATTTCAACATATTCATTCAACGGGACTAATTGCTGAAGGATACTGGATAGATGAATAATGGCAGTAATACGTGACCTCTTGCTAAAAATTGCAAGTGTGACCTGTGTACGTCGCTAAATAAATTTTATACAATTGGATAACAATTTTTTACAAATATTTAAAGTGTTTTATTTTAGACTAAAAACGGTATAAAATATAGCCATAACTTAGTTTTAACAATCATCTATTTTAAAACCTTTACATACAGAATACTTTGACAAAAATTTATCTCAAATTATTCTGATAAAAAACCTTGTAATCTACGTAAATTTAATTAAATCACGTCCTTTGTGAATAATGCGTTTTGTGTTCTAGTTCATAATTATTTTATCGTTATAAACAAGAGAAAAACACTAATTCAGTTACACCCTCACAATACAATGTAAATGCATCACGTAGAGATCAAAATGGGCAGTGTAAGGTTATATGTAGATACGCCATAATTCCATTTCTCGAGTAACCGAAATCGAAAATTATATGTATATATCTGTATGATTAATTAACCCCATTGTTTTTAGCTAATGAGGACTATTACATACAGTCACACGTACACGTGCGAAAATTACGCACAAAATTATACAGTTCTTTTTTTAAGTGCAGATTGTGAATGAAACACAATTAACCCTGAATTGTAACCTTATTTATAATAAGTAATTGCTAACGATACGCGTACAATTTGTGTACTGCCATTATTTATTATTTTGGTTATCAAGGGAATTAAAAATTTATTAATTTAAAAATTAAATAAATAAAACACACTTATATACATTCTGGCATGCTTTTTTAAGGAATTCTATGTGATACAGCAATGTGCTTAAATATTCGATCTATGGGCGTTGAGACAACTCATGGCCGATGTCTTGTTTTACCACATGGCGTAAAATGAATGTACGAGGTCGACTCATTTATAAACGAGATTTTTGTTGCTGAGCAACTAAGGTCGGCAGTACAGGGCCCGCGCGTCTGGCCTGATAGGGTAGCGTCATTAGTAGTGGCGAGCGCCGGCCGTTTCATACTTCCAACCAATTCATCAGTAGTGCTCTCAATGCCGGAGCAACAGGTACATCACTCTCTTGCGCAACACATAATCACACAATTTCTTGCTCGTGAAGGAGTCAATGCGACAGAAATTTTTCGCAGATTGACTGTACAGCTTGGAGATCAAACACTGTCAAGGACTCGTGCGTTTCCCTGGCATAAACTGTTCAAGGAAGTTCGGGCACGAGTGGAAAATCGGAAACACTATCGTGGTCCTCGGACCAGCATCACAAGCGAAAATATTCGTGCGGTTCGAGACACTGTTGCAGAGGAGAGACGAATCGGAGTTTGAGAAATTGCAGAGAAGGTCGCAATAAGATAGGAAGCTGTCAGTCAATCATTGCAAATGAGTTAAAGTTCCGTAAAGTGTGTGCCGAATGGGTCCCTCGCCTTTTGACCGAAGATCAGACCTTTCGGGGCTTGCCGGACACTTGCAGCAAGGTTTTCTGAAGAAGGGGATGCATTTTTGAGTAGGATCATCACCTATGACAAAACTTGGGTCCATTATTACACTATTACGTCGAAAAGAGACAGTATGGAGTCCAGAAAAAAAAGAGGAGTCAGTCACAGTAAAGGCCAAGTCTCGACTATCAGCTGGCAAGGTTCTTACAACAATTTTCTTCGACCGTCGAGGCATCTTGCATAAGCGACGCACAATCAATGCTGCTTACTATTGCCGGCTGTTGGATAAAGTTAAGGCTGAATATCGGTGCAAGAGACGAAACCAACCGATTCCAGATTTCACTCTCCTCCATGACAACTCCAGGCCCTATACTGCAGCTCTAACAGTGTAAAAACTGCACTGGACTGCACTTGATCATCCTCCCTACAGCCCGGACCTATCGACTACGATTTTTATTTATTTGGGCCGCTTAAAGAAGCTATAGGAAGGAGGCGATTCGAATATGATGCAAGTGTGAAGGAATTGGTGCGCAACAAACTTCATTCTACGATACTGGAATAAGAAACCTTCCTTCTCGCTGGGAAAAATTCTATAGCAGGAGGCTATGTTGAAAAATAAATTATGTTTTTTTTAATAATTAATTTTAAACCATGAAATAAATCCCGTTTATATTTCAATTTTACGTCGGATGGCATTCTTAAAGTGATGTCAGCTATAAAATGCTGAAGAAAGTATGGCCGATTTCTTACTAATATTAAAAACGTATAAATTTACTTCACTGTTCGTAATTGTATAATTAATACAGAGTGAAAATTCGTAACGTTTTGTTATACGTGGAATAAATAGCGACGGCTGGTCCTAGAGGGCTCTGGAGTTTGAGCACCCAGAAAAAAAATAAGTTATTACCTGTATTTAAAGATATATTACGCCAATTTATTCATAATCGAGTATATTAGGTTCTAAACACCTAAATTCAAGTTTGCCGTAATGAGGGGTGAATTTAGTTCCCTGATACTAGGAGAACTCCCTTATGTTTTGCCAGTTTCTGATATGTCTTTCGGTTGATGGTTTGATGGTCTTTTGGTATTTGTTTGAACTACTCACCGTCAAATAGTTGTTCGGTCATATAGTTGTAAATATCCATATCCATTACCACAGTCGCGTTTCCTTTGTCTACCCGGAGAATCTTGATCGATGGGTCATTCTTAAAGGAAATAACCGTTCTTCTTTCTGGGTTTGAGAGGTTAGGTGAGTGAATGTTTTTGCATCGCTTCCCTATAATTTCACTCTCAACTAATCGAATGTCCAAATTAATATTTCTTTGTAATTTATATAAATAAAACTAGAACACGAAGTCTTATAAATTGGTGTGAAGATTAGCCTATTTCCTTTTACTTCACTAATAACAAACAAAAATTAAGTCCGTAAGTTAATTAATTATGCACGGTTGAATATTGGTAAGAGTAAAAGATAGCCGTTAATTGTAAATAGAGATTTTTTTATTTCAAAATTAAAACTTACCAAGTACTATAAATAATTACACCGTTAATATAAATGCAAGTTTTCTTTTTGTTATTCCGAAATTAAAACTTGATAAGTAGTAATTCAGTTTATATTCAAACGCACATGTTAAATGTAAATTACATTCAAAACCTTTTATATTATATTAGAGAATGATAAGAAACCAAAGCATTCAAATAGACTTTAAAATCCGATCAATCTAATCAAGAGAGTTTTAAATTAGTAAAACAAGTTATAGTTAACACCATCCTTATAAATTTGTTAACTTATTTGATGAAAATTGCATTGTTAAATAACAGTTTCGATATAAATAATTAAAGTTAAATCTGAAATACTTTCTATGAATTTTAACTACAATGAAAATAATGTAAGCTTTTTACTATTGTATCTAATCTTTTACTACTGTATAAAATTTTATGTATTTAAATAACGCGAACACCGACAGATGTGTCAAACAGTAAACTAGCTTCTGGAATTGCATGATTTTGAGTTGATATGAGTGTTATTAATTACTAATTAAACCGTTAGATAGAATTAGTATTTTGTGTTAATGGAAACTGGCCGAATTTTATATCAACCATTCTGTTACTTCATAAAGAATAATTTTAGCACGACGAAAGAAATATTAATTTAGTAGTTGATTTAATATCAATTAAAACAAATTGTTATGCTGTCGCCTCTTCGTTAAAATTATGGAATTTCCAGCAGTTCCCCACTTTTAAATATCGTACTCTATATAGGTAAGTGCTTTTACCAAAATGATTATCTTTTCGTTCTCACTGTACTAAGTATACACGAAGCTAAAGCTTACTGATGAATATGAGGTAAAGAGTAGTTTAACAATTGACTAACCTAATTAAACTTAATAAAGATTCGCTCTGTAATTAAGTTGGAAACCTAGTTAATTTGTTTCAATAAGTAGCAAGGAAATTACTTTGCTACCACCGAGCGCCGTTTTGATTAAACCGTAATCAGTGTAATTTGAATAAATTCACAGAGTTCATATTTATTAAGAATCATTCATTTTCATCCATCATGTAAAGGAATATTGTTTGTCATGAGGACATGTGATCTTTGCCAACTACATCCGCCGTCCGTCCGTATTAATTGAGTTTTAGGTACATCTTCTATAATAAGGACCAGACCCTGAATTTTATCTTCCACTGGAAGCTGTAGACGTTCAGAAGTGGACCCAAAGACCGCCTGAACGATAGTTTATCTTTGCGTGACGCCCGAATTCGTTTTCTAACCGAACGACCGCTGTACGCAACCGTCCAGGAGCATTACATAATAGCAACTACTGTAACTTTTTTTTCCAAACGAATCTTAATTTTTGTTTTGGGCTTTGTTGAGGGCAAGCTTCACTTACCACCACCGAAAATCCCTTACATTATGATTAAATATAGCATACAACTTATGCGAGTTTACAGAGAAAGAAGGAACTAATTCTCGATATATTATTGCGTATCTTATAGTAAATATAGTGTTAGAAGGCGGAAATCAGCTTAATAGTTGTTCTTCCATTTAACCCTCTTATACATAAAATAATTTGTGACTTGCCAAGTGACTTATCACAGTAGATATGTGACAAAAAATAAAAATTGGAATAACAGAATACTTTTGGTAATATCGTGCTACGGGTGCAAGTGTAGGAATGATCGAAGTTTAGATTAAGTGTGTTATGCAATAAACTATTTATGATAAATAAAAATAAGGAAGGAATAAGTATGCGGCTTAAGTAATGAGAAAATGCGAAAAGAAAAATTTTTGGACAACTGGATATACTATGAATTGTTTGAGGTACAGTGATAGGTCGTGATAAAGTACAGGGTCGGCCAGTGAAGCGGGAATTTCGAAGTACACAATTTTTTCAGAAAATATTTATAATCAAAACTTTTTTTTACAGGTTTGAGTAGAGGAAAGTATGCCATTTTATGTCTTAAAAATAATTCCGCTCAAGTGAGGGCCATTTGTCCATTACTCAGCAGGGCAGGGACAGATTTAATTCTCTTAATTTCTTGTGTAATGTTTATTGCTAATTCCGGTAAGTTTGTGGTCTATTACTGTATACTCTGCTCTTCAGAAATCCCCAAAGGAAAAAATCGCATGCTGAAGGATCAGGGGATCTTGCAGGCCACGAAATGTCACCATGTTTGGAAATGAGTCGGCTTGGGGGCTCCTTTAAAGCAGTCATAGACACGCGAGCAGTATGACTTGTAGCCCCGTCCTGCTGAAAATAATTTATATCCGGAAACCTAGGTAACCCACAAATATTCTGATTGTGTGTGTGTGTGTGTGTGTGTGTGTGTGTGTGTGTGTGTGTGTGTGTGTGTGTGTGTGTGTGTGTCCGTGTCCTTGTCCGTGTCCGCGTCCGCGTTGCGTCCGCGTCGCGTGTGCGTCCGCGTGTGCGTGTGCGTCTGCGTGTGCGTCCGCGTGTGCGTCCGCGTGCGCGTGTGCGTCCGCGTGCGCGTGCGCGTGCGCGCGTGCGTGCGTGCGCGCGTGCGCACGCGTGCGTGTGTGTGTAGCGGTTTGCCGTAAGAATTGTGGTGTTTCCTCTATCGTCTTGGAAAAAATATGGGCCAATAATACCAGATGATGAAATTGCATACCACACTGTAAGTGTCGGGTTATGTAATAGCTTTTGGTATATCTCTCCTGGGTTTTCGTCATTTCAATAGCGACTATTCTGCTTGTTCACATATCCGTTTAAATGGAAATGTGCTTCATCTGACATAAACATGTGGTGAATAAAGTTTTCATCATCATGTACACGTCGCAATATATCTTCGCTGAAAAACCTGCGAGCAAGCATATTACGAGTTACTACAGCCGATTTTTTCTGCTTAATAGTGCAGCTAAAAATATCCAGATTAGCTTCGATTGAAGAGTAAGCCGAAATCATTCTGTACAAAGGGGAATATAAAAGGACGTTAGTTCGAGTGGCAGGTAGGTGGAACAGATTACTTGAAGGAGAATTAAATCTTCGAACTCTAAATTAGATTATGTTGAGAATCTCTGTGCAGTAGATTAAAGGCGATATGACATTGTCTAAAAATATTACAGCGTGCATCTTTCTTCTAACCTCTAGGGTACAAACCTATATTCATTCAATAAACATTTATGAGAAAAAAGTTTCGAGGTGGATAGTGATTATATTTTCGGAAAAACAAATACTTTAATAAATGTCTTTGATCCTTTTCAAGATCACTAATGTACACAGCGTAGAAAGGGCACCATACCACTGCTCTATATTCAAGTTTCGCACGAACATAAGAGTTGTACAAAATAAATAGGTTGTATAGAAAACTTCTTAGTATTTCAAATTATATAGCCTAGGCTTTTGTATACCGAGTTTATAACTTTATGTACATGAGTGAAAAATGACAATTTCTTATCAAAACTACACCAAGAGCACATACAGTATCAGGTCTACCCAAAACAAACTCATCTACATTATAGTGAAATATAATGTCGTTAAGTTCACGCAAGAACGAAACTACCGAGCATTTGGATTCATTCACTGTCAAATTATGCGAACTACACCAGGTGACACTGCTCTCCAGAGCGCCTTTCAGAATTAAAGCATTATGATAATTATTAATTACTTTAAACAACTTACTTTAACGTTGTCAATCAAGTTATTTATATATATATATATATATATATATATATATATATATATATATATATATATATATTAAAAAGTTTGACTAAACTGTCAGCGAAACCAAAATTTTCGAGTTTGTTCAAAAGTACAACGTGACTAAAGTATCAAATGCCTTACGTAGGTCTATATATACAACATCCACCTGCTGCTTATTATCTAGACGTTCTGCAAGAAACTGGATGATACAAAATAGGTTCGTGATGGTGGACCGACCAGGATAAAACCCATGTTGAGCTGGAGAAATTTTGTTACCAACCTAAGACATAAAATATTGTGTAGCACCATCTTACAACTCTTGGACGACTTGAATTTTGTAAGAATGAAAAAATAAGTCTTTATGTAAAATTCGTCGTAACGATGTGTCGCTAATATTTAGTGCAGAAACATGTTTCACTGCTGAACGCAGCGGACTACGTGTTAATGCTACTCGCACTCTATCAATGTTTTCCTCCGTTCTTACAGGCCTTATCGCCCCTTTATGTTTCAAGTTTAATGTGGAGCTAGTTCCTTCCAACTTTCTTACCAAACGTATTATTGCATGAGCGGACGGCACACTTCCATGTCGTGGAACATTCAAATTATTAGGAAACAATCGTTGTACCGAAGTCCCATACTCACCATTTTAATAAACCGATTTTACGCAAAACGCACGCCGATTTTTTTGCGAATTTCTGAAAAGCGGGGTATATAGTAATGGACCACAAACCTTAGCGGAATTAGCATCGAACATCAAACAAGAAATTGAGCGAATTCAGCCTATCCTGCTCCGTTGAATAACCGAAAATTTTCAGTCTAAGTTAGAAGAGTGTTTATACAGACATGGTTCCCATTTGAGCGGAATTGTTTTTAAGACATAATATGGCACACTTTCCTCTACTCAAACCTGTAAAAAAAACTTTTGAAAATAAACATTTTCTAAAAAAATTGGGTACTTCAAAGATTCCCACTTCACTGGCGGACCCTGTACTTATACCTATTTATTTGTATTTTGAAAGAGTCATTTAACATTAACAACTATCCGTGCCAAACTCAGGCCAGACAAATTTTTGAAGGCTGTAAAGCAACCTTGTATGCATTATTACAAGAAAAAGGTTTAAACGGAAAGAACCCGCCGCGGTTTAATGCAGTTACCCGAGATTGCCTGGAAGAGAATCCATTTTTCAAGGAAATACAATTCGTTAAAGGAAAGTGGTTCCCACCAATATGTTTTCTTAGATGGATTTTTCAAAATGGCACGATTGGAAGATCATGGCAAGATGATGATAAAAGAAATGTTAAAAGCATTAAAACTGACGGCAGAATGTGAGGTTTATTATTTATTATACAAATGTTACACATTGGCGTTGTAGATACATAGTAAAACACGCGGGCTGTGAAAGTGGGTTCATTTCTGATGCAGATCTCATATTTGCGTTAAAAAACAGTACTGGTGATTACGATGGGAAAATTAATCGTTAAATTGGTTTGAAAATAAATTTAGAAGAACGCAGTGTAATCGTCCTAGACAATGCACCGTATCACACAACACGTGGTTAACAAGCGGATATTCAAATTCAAACATGGTTACACAATAATACCATACAATATTCATAAAATGACTTCAAAGCTGCACTTTTAGTCAACGTTGCACAATAAGTTTTTTCTGCAATAATTTTGTATTGTGTCATTCTATTTTATTTTTGTTTAGAAATAAGCCACCTATGAAGTTGATCAACTAGCGGAGCAGTATGGCCATACAGTTTTGCGGTTACTTTCCAACCATTGCATTTTCAATCCAATTGAGTTAATATGGGACATCGTAATAAGCACATTGGAAGAAACTATTGAGGACTATTGAAAACAGCCTCAACTTGTGGAGGGAAGCACTTCAAATGGTAACCCCTGACATGTGGAAACGTGTTATTCATCACACAGAAAAAATAATAAATGGTTGGTATGAACGAGAAAAACAATTAGATATTGCAGACATAGCTTCGATCATTACAAACATAGGCGAAAACGACAGTAGTTCGGGTGATTGTGATTAAATATGTAGAATTACCTTGGACTTGTTATACCAGTGTAATTTGTAATTATTGTATATTGTAGTTATTCTAAAAACACGGAGGATTAGTGTTTCTGTTGATAAGATTGCTATTTTTCAGCATTACTGCAGTAACAGTAAAGAATAATTTGTTATTAGGTTCATTCCCTTAACGTCAGTTGACCAGCATCACACATTTGTGTTTTGTTATGTGCCTCGCAATACCTTAAAAAGGTTTGGCAAGGCCGTGTAATAGTGACGTCATAGAATTAATGACGTTCTACGTTTTAAAATGATTAAACTTTAGGTGTTGCATGCATGTATAACAGACACTATAAGCTTACCCTTACAAATGTATCAAGGTAAAATGCATTATAATTAGACGTTATTTCGATCCACAAAATATTAAATTTATGTTAGACGGTATCGACAGAGACAAATTCTGTGAACTGGATTAAAGATGGTTTACAAGGAAATGTGTACTATGTGTTTGATTTAGTTGTAGTCGTTGAGCCACCTTTAGATTTAAGTAAAATATATAATGTAAGAATATTTCATAGATCTAATCAATTAGGAAACAAGGTAGGTTGATAAAAAGAAATGTAAAATGCCGATACATAATCATTATATGAATTATTACTACTACGATTAGGCAAGTATTTAGAAGCAAAATCGATAACAATCCTCGGACTCATTGTTTTTGTTTTCGTGTTAAAAACTTTTGTATAGAAAAAGTATTAGGTATACGGGCTATTCGAAAATCACAGCTAAAATAAACTTTGTTTTTTCAAATGAGACTTTACTTTCTATTGTTTAATCGTTAAACGTCTTCTCGCTTTTGTACTGCTCACATTCCCTTTCACTCAATTCACTTTATAAAATTAGTTAACAAATTCAATAGTAATATAATACAATATATACTACTTATAAGTAATTATTTAGACATTTGTCACTTTGAAATATTTTGGGACTAATAAAAATAAGCTTGACAACATCTCGTTATAAATGTAATTTTTGAATCATTAGAATCCCGTCTGTTTTGTTATAAAAAAAATTCTTTCACATCTTCCTTCTGAAAAAACGCACCAACTACATGTTTAATGCTTTTCTATAATTTGATGATCTACGCATCGGATTAATCCAGGTGTAATTACTGTTTTATAAGCTTGATGCAACTCTTTACCGAATTATTCTGGAGTGCAGAGCGCCTGGATTGTTAGGTCAGAGGTGAAGGTGGAACCTGCATTTTCTTTAATACTTTTTATAGTACACATACTAACGGGTGGTCTAACAAGATTGCAACATTTGATTCCTTAATAAAATACATATTTTTTGAAGAATTGTAAATTTTTATTTCAATATATGTTAGATAGGTTCCAATTAAGTATGGAACAAAATATCCATTAAATGGCCGCCACAACTATGATGGCACATTTTTGCTCTTTTGGTGAAATTTCCGAGAACAATTTCGCACGTTTGCTGATCAATTTGTCCAATGACCCGTCGAATTTCATCTTTGAGCGCATTCACTGTTGTTGGATGATCGAAATATGCGCGAGACTTCACAATAGACCACAACCAAAAGCCGCATGGCGTGAGATCACACGATCTCGATGGCCAATTCTGGTTGCCATTGCGTGAGATAATACGGTCCGGAAATCTTTCTTGCAGCAACTGAATGGTTTTTTGTGCAATGTGACAGGTCGCTCCGTTCTGCTTGAGCCATATGTTGTCCAAATCCATACCGACCAATGCAGGCCACAGAAACTCTCTTATCATGTTTCAATAACGGTCGCGATTCACAGTAACTGCATTGCCGGCTTCATTCTCAAATAAACATGACCCAATCACCAGGCCAAAATCCACACCAAATAGAGACTTTTTATGCGTGCCTTGTTTTCTAATGAACTAGCCGAGGATCCTTAGCAGCCCAGATGCGACAGTTCTGTGTGCTCACATACCCGTCTAAATGGAAATGCGCTTCATCGTTAAACATGATTTTCTTCCAAAAAGCAACGTCCACTTCTTGGTTTTGAAATATCCAGTTGACGAATATACGGCGCAGCGCATGATCTGCGGGCTTAATTTCTTGAGTTAGCTGGATGAATGAAAATGAAGATCTTTGTTAAAAATTCGAAGTAAAGTGCTTTTTAAATTCCCAACTCTTGTGAATGCCGGAGAGTTGAGGTTTTTAGATTCTCGCCAACATTTTCAGTTACTGTGGCAATATTTTCGATAAATCGTCCTAGTCGACGATGAATCGGTATTTTTATCAACAACTGAACCATTTTCCTCAAATCTGTTGATGACTCACTGAACTGTTGAACTATTTGGTGAGTTTTCTCGACCGAAAATTGCGCGTAATCTGCGAAACCCATATTGAAGTAAGTTTTCACAAATAAAAAGCGTTTTTGATCTGTTAACGTTCCACTTGTAATAATCGGGATGTGTCTATTTGAAATTTAGGGTAATTTGAGTGCAACATACTATATTTTTAAAGATTGGCGGGAAATTTACAAGTTGCGCTCTTGTTGGAGCACTCGTTATATCTACTTATTACCTTTAGGCCTAAGTACGGTTCTCTTTCTCATTTACTGAATTGGGGGTATACCGACTGATGATATTATGGGAGAGTATGGAAAGTTGATAGAATGGGAGACTAGATACATTTTCAAATTTCCCGTATCAAGCAACAGGTATGAGCTGATGTTTGCAACACTGTTTCACTGACAGCAACAAACATATTGGATGATCTTTATTATCTGTTTGCAGAAAGCACGTTTCATTATTGTGCTTTTGGGTGTTTCTCGTGAAATAATTGTTTACTTTGAAAAGGTAAGTGTAAGAAATTAATAAAAATCATCATCATTATGACATTTGCTTCAGTGACGTCAGTTAGGTTTTGCATTTATGAATCCAATTTGTGTTGAAAATTTTACGTAAGAGAGAGTTGATACAATTTTTCAGGAGACTTGATACATATAACAAGTCTCATGTAAGTGGCACATGTAAGTGGCTAGATGACGTCAGAAAATTTTGGAAAATATTTGCTTCATTTTATAAAATTCGTTAAATGCAGTAAAGACAATAAAATTCTTTCGATGTTGAACTATTATATGAGCCACATTTCACCTAGAGTGCTTAATATCTGCAAAGAAAGTGGAATAGTAATGCTTACAATTCCTTCACATACCAGCCACCGTTTACAGCCTTCGGACGTCTCAGTATATGGTCCATACTTCAATAAGGCTGGTGATAACTATGGTCAACCATTCAGAGCAGACTATCACATTGCAAGACATAGCTGAACTAGTTGGACACGCTTTCCAAAAATCTATTACACCAATCAATATCACGAAAGGTTTTTTAAAGACAGATATATGCCCGTTTGATGCGCATATCTTTACCGATATTGATTATTGAAGTGCGAGCGTAACAGACAGACCACTTCGTCAAGAGAAAGAAGCCATACTAGACAAAACATATTCCATTGAGCTACAACCAGAATCTGGTAGAGAACGAACACCAGGCAACATGTTTCAGGAACCCTTACAACGAACACCAGAACGAAAAATTTACATTCAACTCCCGAAGACATAAGACCTCTACCTAAGTCTCCGCCTCAAAAAAAATCGCACACGCGGAAGAAAATCAATCAAAACAAAAGTACTCACAGATACACCAAACATGATGAAAATTAAAGACGACCTTACTGGAAGGGAAACGAAACGTAATCATAGAGTTAACTCGGTGAAAAGAAATGTATTAATCGACAGCTCAAGTGATACATACAAAAACAGAGACCAGTGAAAAGAAAGAGACCAGAAATTTTTGATGAAGAATCTGAATCTGATTCAGATAACTTGTCAGTTACTTTATCTAAGGAACTTACTGACATTGAATATCAGAATGAAAATCAAGAGGAAGACGAAAACTTCTGGCAGGGTCTCACTACCGTGAATGATTATGTATTGGTTGCGTTTAGGACAAAAAAAACTGTCAAACACTATGTTGGAAAAGTTCGCGATATAGAAAAAGAGACAGAGGAATGTCGGGTAAATTTCATGAGATGTAAAAGAAAGGTGCCAGCATACAATTTCATTTATCCATATGTGACTGATGAATCCTATGTGCCATTGACGGGTGAGATAAAATTACCACCACCTTGTTTTGTTGGTGCAATAACAAGGACAGAACGAATATTATCTTTTTCTGTTAAATTTGCCAATTACGAGAATGTAAATTAACTGTTCCTATAATTTTTCACTATTTAGTTTTACTGTTTGAAACTTTCTTTCTTAAATGAAATCAATAAACTCTTCGAAATTATATATACTATTCAATGTATTAACCCTCCCGCCCTATGTATCAAACCTCCCATTCTGTGTATCAATCCTCCCTAAAACTCTTAAATTTTGTTTTTAGGGGGCTTCAGGAAACCTGTTAGAAGAGTTCACTAAGTAAAAATACATTTGAGCGTTAAGTATATCAAACCCCCCTACTCTCCCCTATAAGTTGTCTTGGGTAGATGGTAATGACACTCTAGAAATTAATCTATATACTCGTTGATGGAAACTATTAATCTGCTTTCCTTTATTCGTGGGCTACGCTACATTATGGCACTATCTCCATTACTTGTAGTAAAGTTTGTACGTCCACGAAGATATTGGTACACGTTACATAAACTATGATTGCAATTTTTCTTCATTACATTTCCTGTGCTGGTCGGTATAGGCATACAATAGTATACTTGTTAATATCATTACGTATTGTATCCGATTATTTATTATCCACTTACGTGTTGTTTTGAGTCATGTGTATACTTTATCTAAACGTGCGTACTTTACGTACAATATGTGCATAATTGCCGATATAAGGTGAATCGACCATACGTATCTGGCAAAGTAGGTGTGACTATACTTACGCTGCTTTGCTTACGAGTATAATTGCAGATCTCATTACAACTGCTTTTCGAAGTGAGCATCATCTTGGGCTGTATTGTTATTAATTCTGTTGGTTTATGTGTTCACTGGTGAATAGTTCAATAGTTGGGGTTGTTGGATCTACATTTTTAAACGTCAAGTTATACCCTTATATACCGGGTGATTTTTTTAACCGGCCTATTAGACGCGTTTGGATAACTTATAAGTTAGATTTTTGAAATTTGGTACGCGGCCACTATACACAGTGAGCTGTCTTTCTAAAATATATTTGACGCGATAGCACTTCCGGTTGTACCGGAAGTAGCCAATAACTTCCTTATTTTAAATGGAACCATAATTATATTTTTCTGAACGCTGTTGGATTCTCTGCATGATTTTCTACATAATTCGCATAGTTTATGTTTTCCTGGTTGCTATGGTTACGGAGATATAACAACTTTGATGAAAAACTGTCAACTTGCAAGGGTTTATTAGGAAAATCAGAACTTTGAACGGCTTACGACAAGAAAATAGAAAGACCATCCGACAATAGTCAATAAATTGCCCTTTCAAATGCATGGTCTGAAATTCCTGTTATATATAAACGACTAAATTTAAATAGCGATGTCATTTTTTTAATGAAACCTTCCAATTTTTTCTACAGGAGTCGATAGAGACTTGAATTTGTAACATTTTTTCTCTAATTATGCATATGACTATCATCAACCTTTTTTTGCGGAAAGAAATCCATTAATGTAAAATTATGGGTTTATTCAATTTATTATTACAAGTAGCTGGGCGTTGCTGTGGGTACTGACACAAATTCGATTGTTTCTAATATTTAGCTTTATTAGTGACGTTCGCCCTTTGACTTTAAATCGGTGTATTTTCATTTTATAAGAAATGGTATACTTTTTGAGGTCACTCTTTTAATGTGTGTTCAAAGTAATGTCTAAATTTAAAACTAATCTCCTTTCTAATGTTGTCGTCAAATATGGAAGTTGCACGCGATAATTATTAAGCTTGTCCGTATTAAATTTTTTTTCGAGGAAGTCTATTACTATTTACAAAATGTGTAGCCAATATCAAGTAGCCTTTGAAAATAAAAGAGTAAAAGCTGTCATCGTTGAGTGTTGAACTGCCAAAGCACGTCACAACCTAGCTCGGTGGTATACACTACCACTTAGACAAATGAATTATTTGTGGTATCAGATGGACGGAGCACCAGCGCAAAATACAAAAATGGTACATCACAAACTCCGGGTATTATTTGAGGATCGTTGGTGGGGTAATTGAGGTGCTTGGTTACGGCCACCGAGCTCTCCAGATCTTACACCCATGAATTTTTATTTATGGGGACGGGTGTGGATGAACCTGCTACTAAACAGGATTTGACTGCGCGAATTACTCGTACAATGAATGGTTTGCAATCAGACGAGATCAGACAGGTTACGGGTGCTGCAGTCCAAAGGCGCTTGGTATTGTGTTTAGAAAGAAATGGAGAAGGCATTGAACATATTTTATAACATGTGAGTTTTCACTGTTTTTTTTTCGTTTGTTGCTTTATGATAATATGTTATTGTTAATTTTGGAATGAATATTAAAGGGGTGACTTCCTAGTTGTACCATTTCTTGCAAAATTATGAAAATTCGCGGATTGAAAGTCAAAAGGATGAACGTCACTAATAAAGCTAAATAGAAACAATCGAATTTGTGTCAGTCCCCACAGCAACGGGCCATCAGGCCCAGCTACTGGACATAACAAATTGAATAAATCCATAATTTTACATAAAAATATGTTTTGCGCAAAAATGGTTGATGATAGATATACGCATAATTAGAGAAAAAATGTTACAAATTCAAGTCTCTCTCGACTCCGTGGAGAAAAATGGAGGGTTTTATTTAAAAAAAATCACGTATCGCTATTTAAATTTAGTTAAGTTAACAAATTTATTGCGGCGTCTTCAATAGAGTAACATCAACTTGAGACCATGCATTTGAAAAGGCAATTCATTGAATATTGTCGGATGGTCTTCTTACTTTCTTGCCGTAAGCCGTTTAAAATTATGATTATCCTAATAAACCGACATTTTTTCACAAAAGTTGTTATATTTCCGTAACCATAGCAACCATGTATACATAAACTAGATGAATTATGTAGCAAATCATGCAGAGAATCGAACAGCGTTGAGAAACATATATGGTTCCATTTAAAATAAGGAAGTTGATGGCTACTTCCGGTACAACAACCGGAAGTGCCATTGCGACGAATATACTTGGAAAGAGCTCACTGTGTATTGTAGCCGTGTGCCAAATTTCAAATATCTAACTTGTAAGGTATCCAAACCCGTCTAGTAGATCGGTTAAAAAAATCACCCTATAGCTTTCTTTTCCTTAATTTAGCTTCTTGTAAATTTATTATGTGCTAGTCAACTAGGGTCGCATTAACAAGAGCATGATATTACTTTATTGCGATTGTTCGTATTGCTTTTATATTTTACTATGTATGTCCAAGTTGGGTTACTTATATACCGGATAAACACGAAGTTGAATTTACTAAACTAATGCTACGTATTGATTTCGCGCGATTGAATATTATATAATGTCAGAACATTTTCTAAAATAGAATTGTTTGTGCTAATTGGTGATTTTTTATGTTGTGACTTATTAATCTTTTTATCTTTAACAGTTATTAACAGTTATTAATAACTTCAACTACACCACTGATGTTCTTCTTGTATTTTTCGAGTCTTTAAAATTTAAATAACTGTTAACGTACCGGATAGCTCTGAACCTTGTAACATTTTGGAGGCATTCACAGGATTCTAGGCCACGCATGTACCTTCTGGAAAGAGCCAGTTTTGAGAGCTCTTACTAGTTATCACCACAACAAAAGCTTGGCGATATTATTTGGTAGTATATATTTGGGGAGGGGGTATTTTCCAATATACTGTTATGTACTGCAAGATGCTGTGTCCTTCGGTTTTAAGATCCATAAAAAAACCAAAAATATATAAAATAAAAGTAAGTCACTAGCTGTTTCACTTTAAAAAAGGTTGACACACCTCGAATAAATTTTAAATCAATCATATACCAAAACTCTCTCAGTTCCTCCGACTTATACTATGCATCAGCGCTACCGTGGCATTCCGGCTGTAAAACTATATTATGACGATTGATTATTTTGATTTTCAACAAAATATCAGTAATAAGCTGCTACTGGGCGATAGCGCAAAGATATAGTAAGGCAGGACTATTTTATCCCAGAAAATATTATTGGTGTGTGTATCTATAAACCTAGTTAATTAAGTTAACCTGTCACAATTTTTTGAAATTTGAAATTGATTAAAGTAATAACGAACAATATTCAAAAAGACGCAGACAATAACTTTAAAATTAGATTTTGGCAAATGACATAATAACTAAATGTTATGAATATTATGGAAATCGGATTTTAAAATCATGTATTTGAAGATAAATGATACAAAATTTAAACGTTTTGCTAACAAGCAGAGTAGTAACGTCAGAATTAAAAAATTGATTAATGTATCAGACAAATTTGTAATGTATGAAAGCGCAATGAATAAGCCTGTCGTAACAATTGAGTACATCTATTGTTACCATTTTATTGTGGTAATGATAAATAGTTAAATCTTGAATAAACTAAATATTATTAAACCGCCTTGAAAATGACGTGCCAAAACAACTCTATCTGAAAAAGCCTAACAATGGAAAATGCCACAATCTAAGAATTATTTAACAAAAGTTAATCATATTATAGTACCAGTGCAAAGACTAATTTAAAATTATATATTTTTCCATTACTACTTAAAACCTGTAATCGTTGCAATACATCGAAAACAGAATGTATACATGTAATCTAATTTTAATTTTAACTGTATATGTTCAATCATGGCAAAGGTGTAATGACTTAACATGGATTGTACGTACCATTCTGCATTTATGTAATCTCTTGATGGTAATATCTATTTAATCGGAGATTTTCTTCTTTCCTATTATTTAGATGCCTATATATCTCAATAGCTTCTCATTGTAAATGAACATATTGGTGAATGTCATGAACTAGATTATTTAAGACATGTTCAACTAATGCAGAGTTCTCTGTTTGACTCAATCTACAAGATCTCAAGATACGTGTTGCTGTTTCAGTGTACGATTTTGCTCAATTTATACACTCTGGACGCTGATAGTGGATCGCAAACATCTTCGGGTAATCTCAAATGTTCTTTGTTTCTTCTTGTACATTTAAAAACTATTCATGATTAATTAAAATTTATCCAATTTTATCCGTAACGTTACTAGAACATCTTTACCAACATTAAACAATACTTGTTCTTTACGGGTACATTTAATAAGTTTAATGGATTAATCAAAATATTAGTGTTCTATTGGATCTGGCTACACGATTTTATGATTCCGGATTTTGAGAAGATACGTTTGATCATATGCAAACTTCACTACAAGCTGATAGTTATTCCCTTAAAGACTTCAAGAGCTCCATTACCGCTTTTCTTCATTTCGCAATTAGCATTACGGATCAAATTCAAAAAATGTTAATTGATTATGGTACTAAAACTGTTTGTAAACCTAGAATAAAAATTAAAGGGCACTAAAGGATCACCTCAACGTGCTTCAAATCGATTGTTGGTTCTGGAGTATATAAGTTGACTTGTTCTTGCATAAAAGTATACCTTGGATCCATAAAATGTTCTATACCAGACGTGAAGAACATTTAAAATTAAAAACTCAGGAAGCCTGCAAAAGCTGAACATGTCTGGGAATAATGTAAATCATAACATTCTGTTTGATAATAGGGAAATTTTATCAACGTAAACTAGTTGTTTCGTTCATCTACAACAAGAAGCTATTGAGTCAAATAAACATCCTAAGAATTCTTTCATACGTTTCGTTTTCACTGTATAACAACTATATATAGCAGTAACAGAAAATTATTAATTGTTCGTTAGATTTGATGTGATTTGATTGGATCGTTAATTGCTGTATTAAGTGTGTAGATGTGAACGTTTTAGCCATTTTCAAATTAAATACTAAATCATAATGTGATTAAGTTTTGTTAAATTTGTTTCTTGATGGTGGCATTTTTTATTGTTAGCCATTGTCCATTAGAGGGCATTATGGAACGCTATTTTCAATACGGTTTAACAATATTTAACGTTTTAACGATCTATTGATCGTTCTTACAATAGTACATTTTCAAATACATACGCTTAATTGTTATAGCAGGCTTATTAATTGCGTATTCAGATTTTATAAATTTGTTAAATTATACACTTTGTATAAGTAAACTTGAAATGTGCGACCCAAAAGATAAGTATTCGTAATTTTGAGATTAAATCGTAAAAGTTTACATTTACGTATATCACAGTAAAATTTTATAGAAATATACAAATTTAAACTATTTTTCATAAACTTATCTTAATCACACTACTTTCAGTAATACATGCATACTAGATCCGTATAAAGACTTACCAAATCCCACCGAAAATTTGAAAATCTGAAACAAAATTAAATCACATATTAATAACAAAGTTTTACATGTAAAAGTATGAAAAACATATTGAAACAATTTAAATACTGCCATGCGTTATAGTTTTTGTTATTACCAATAAGCTTATTGCTTGGAATTACCCATTTGTTACTGTTTATACATCGGATCTGATGTTTCACATTTTTTTCCTCGGTGTGAACATGATCAATAACCAAAGGTTGTCGAAAAAGTGTTTGGATGGCGCGTTATTGGATCTCCAAGCTCAACGGGTATGCTATTTTCATGGCACAAAACAGCGTCTGTTTGAATAAATGTGCCGTTGGGTAGATCACTTCACGAACAGGTCGTGTCAGGGTGTGGTTGCTTCCCACTCAGTTTTAGGTTCGAGGCTCTATAGCCCTCGGCTGCGGTGTTTTGACGATAGTGCATCACAGTTATGTTTATGTTAATTGTGGTACTTGTGATGGGAGTGTAGCTTATTCACAGTTTAATATGTATATTTCTAGGCACAAAAACTTTATATGCAATAAATTAATGAACATTTTCACATCCATAAGTAGATATTACATGGGAATTTACCATACAAATTGTATAAATTAAAATCAAGCTACGCCACTGAAAGGGGTGAAAATAAATTGCGAATAGGTTAAAACATTTTCAATATAAATAGATGAAATAACGTTTAGACTGTTGAATAAAAAATAAAAATAAAAGGATAAACAAATATTTTACATAAATGTAAATTTTTAAATCCAATTCATAAAATGTAAAAAGTAACGAGAAACTACTGGTAAGTCTTGATATAAACATTAGTTAAAATGTTAAAGATAGAGCCAGCACTTATCAATGAGAATATTGCCACACTTTTGATTTTGTTAAATGCCTTCTACTTTATTTTTTATAAAAATTGGCAAAAATATACTACTTGTAGCTGTTTTAATTTTTAATAATAAAAATTAATAATAATAATAATTAGAAAAGTTGACTTAGTAATCGATATAAAGTTGGTTTATATATATATTATATATATATATATATATATATATATATATATATATATATATATATATATAAATAATCTGGACCTCGATAATTATATATTTTTGGAGGACATATTTTGCGAAAAAAAATGTTAATTGACACACTGTCAATTAAATTAGATTTGCTAAAATATTTTTTCTTTTTAACTTTATTATTTAACCACGTTAGGTATTTTTATTGTTATTTAATTTATAAATAATTTAATATATTATACATTTGTCTTGATAAAGGAATAGCATTGCTTGGCACATTAACAAAGGGTTTTTACTTTTGGCCTTCATAATTCTGCATTCAAAATTTAATATATATATATATATATATAGAAATCATGAACAAAATTGTGATAATAAAACTCAAAACTCACTATACATTTCGGTAATTACTTGCTCAATTAACAAAAAAAAATGATAACTGGTCAACATGGTCATTAAATGTTCAACTCTTAAAATAATTGACCTAAATGTCACAATAATATGCTAGCAGGAATTATGTAGATCAAGATTAGGCATAAAATACAATCAAAGAAACATTCCCTAGTCAGCGGTGCGTAAACAAGTAATTTGTCAAAAACGAAAAGTTAACACCTAAAAAATAAAACTACGTCACATACACAACAGCAGTCGCTAATGTCAACGAGAAGTAATATCAATTACTTTTTCTTGCGTAAGCAACGCCAATACATACATACAAATAACAATATTTAAAAAAAGTATATCTAGTGACAGGTGCGAAATTCCCATTTAACAAAATTCAATTAGATTCAACAACTGACTACATTACTACAAAAAAAGCTTTTTTAAAATCAAAACGTTAAAACTAGAGTGACATCGGAATTACTACTGCAACTCTGTTTATTAAACTTACACCAAACATTGTTATAAACAAGCATGCTAGTATAAAGCAAAGAAAACGACGACCTGTCGCCACTTCCGCAATTTCCATTGTACTGGTCCAAATTCACAATTAGCTGACAGAGTTTTATTATAAACTGTCGGACGAACAACAATTTACTAAAACCCTGAGTGGGCACATTCTTTTAAATGACCTTATATGAAGACTTAAACACATAATAATCTGGCCTCTCAACTTCTACCAAATAATATCACGTGATATTTATTCTTAAAAATCACTGTAATATTGTCCATAATCTCGATAAATCCACACTTTTGACAACAATATAGATCCTATAGATCGACGAATTTACATAAATTCATAAGATACGCTGCACCTCTGCGCCGATGGCGGTTAAATATATATTAGGGAGACGCTTTTCTTTTAGCAGAAGCCTAATTGGAAATCGGCTTCACTTGTTAAACTGGCAGTCCTCGATAAAACAGTAAACGATACACAAACTTGTTGGGCGTTTAACTATACTTTTAGCCGCATAAAAGCGAACTGCTAATATAGCACCGATATGGAACAAACCATCCCTTGTGTGTGTGTGTGTGTGTGTGTGTGTGTGTGTGTGTGTATATATATATATATATATATATATATATATATATATATATATATATATATATATATATATATTGACATAAAAATGCAACACCAAGATGGCGATGGAATTTTTTGACCAAACTTGGCAGAAATGTTTAACTACTCAAATGTAGTAATTGATTAAAATGTGATTCAAAATAATCCAGTAGCCATGGAAAATTTGACGTTTTACTTGTTGTAACAATCGAAATTATCGGGTGTATTTCTTGAGAGATTAAGCGATTTCGGTATTTTTTTTTGGTTGCAATTCTTTTGCTTTTATGTTCTTCTTTGCATTTTGAGGCTGCGATTATGCCTAGAAAGCGGCAACGTGAAAATAATCGACAACTGAGTGAATTCGACAGAGGTGGCATTATTGGCTTACGTAAAGGTGGTTCTTCATTTAGAGAAATTGCTAATCGTCTTAACCGTAATCAATCCTCTATAGTACGGTGTTATCAAGCATGGTATAGAGAAGATCAAGAACGTCGTAGTAGAGGAAGAGACCGATTCTCGAGTACAAGATCAATAGCCGATCAATGATTTAGAAAGGAAGGACGTCCTGTCATCCTTCGTACATTAGATCTTTTGGTTGCAGTCCTATCGACCACACCTTGTGCTACCACTGACGGCTCGTCATCGACAGCAACGTTTGGAGTGGTATACCTTGCGACTGGATTGGGACGTGGAACGGCATAGGGTGGCCTTCAATGCACCACACTGTAGGGGTTATGGTATGGGGTGCAATTGTTTATGGAAGCAGGTCTCATCCGAAGCAACATGAATGTCCACGTATATGTTGATAAATTGGTAGAACATCATATCCTTCCATTCCTCCAGGAGCTGGATGACCCGATTTTCCAACAGGATAATGCCCGTCCCCGCATTACAAGGCATTCTATGGAGCGCTTCGAAGAGACTAACGTCAATACCTTGCTGTGGCCACCCTGGTCTCCCGACCTTTCGTCCATAGAGCATGTGTGGGACATGATGGGCAGAAAACTCAAGCAATTGTGCAATCCTCCACAAACACGAGAAGCTCTCCGGCATAAATTACAGATTGCCTGGGATGCAATACCTCAGGAAGAAATCGACCACCTGTTGGAATTCATGCCAAGAAGGGTGCGGGAGTGTGAAATTAATAGGGGTGGCCCAACACTTTATCTTTTGTTTAATTTCTTTGATATTGTAATCAATTACTACATTTGACTAGTTAAACATTTCTGCCAAGTTTGGTCCAAAAATTCCAACGCCATCTTGGTGTTGCATCTTTTATGTCATAGAGTGTATATATATATATATATATATATATATATATATATATATATATATATATATATATAATCCTTGGTTTACTCATAATTTTATCTTTAAAGACTTCAAACTTCAGAAGTTCCAGTTTTGGCGACAAATTTGGGTGTTTCAGTACTATTCCGGATTTTATTGTCTTGTTTACCTACATGCGGTCTATTGCAACAATATGTTAGTGAGATCGGTCTATCCCTTTGCAGGCGTTACCCCTTTTCGTCGTTAGAAGCTGTGTCAAGAAACTTCGTGGCCTCTCCAGTATATACTTACTATACTGTTAAACCTTCAACGATTCCAGTACTTCACTGCATTAGTGGCATACAAAAGCCAGCTAAGCTAGACTGCGATTTTTACTACCCAATAACGAAGACCTAGCTATACTGTCATCTTAAACACTAAACATTTTATATACGTAGTTATGTTAATAACGAAAACCAAAAGTCGTTATTGATATAGTTTAGATTTTAATATTTAACAAATGAAATAGAAACGTCATAATTTTATTAATACAAATTTAACTGAAATTAGGTATATTTTATTGAATTGTGTATTAAATTAAATAAAATTATAAGAAAAGGGCTAATAGTTAATAAAATGTCAAGTTAAACAGGGTGTATGTAATGTTTACTATTTGTGTACAATTCAAAAATTTGCATATTTTTGATTATGTGTTCGGTGTATGCGGTATAAACGAAAACATGCATAGGTTAAAGTCGTATTTTAGGAACCTTTTAAACAACAATATAAGTATGTCTAGTTTGTATGTTAGGAAAAATACACAAGCACACGCGCACGCGCATGCATACGTACACACACACGCACACGCACACGCACGCACACGCACGCACACGCACGCGCACACGCACGTGCACGTACACGCACATGGAAACGCATACGCAGACACACACACACACACACACACACACACACACACACACACACACACACACACACACATGCACACGTACAGTAATTAACGTATTTGAAAAATCACAGAAGAGGGGCAGAAAGTGGCCTCATATTTTGAGTTAAGATCTTTAATTTACGGTGTTTAGATGTAACTCCAAAACGTAACCATATAAGCGGGTGATGCTGTACGTCAGTGGAGTACGTTGAGGTGCATCTTTTCGTTGGATAGTAGAGTAAAACTTGAGTGTTAAGAAAAAGTTAACGTTCGCGTAAAGCAGACGTTATAAACATTACTGCGATAAAATATTCATGGTTATTGGGAGTTTTTTAAGTGGCGTATAGAGTGACCATTTTAGCATTAAATCGGCCTATATAATAACAAATATCTGGTGTAAAACACCACACAACCTTCCAAGCTACAAAATAGAAATTAAAAGAAATGAAATAATTTTAATTTTTTTAGGACAATTATGCAACCTCTCTTAAAATACGTTCATTATGAAAAAAGGCAACATTATACAAACAAAATCGATAATCTATCAGATTGACGTTTAAAACTTAATGTCAAATAGAGATTGACAGGCATAACTATTTATTAACTTAAAAAAAATTCCAAAGCCGCCTGCTTCTATAAAACATCAATAATACAGTTTAACCGTTCTCATTCATATTTAATTAATTTTTAGGCCTACCTTGCGTTATATAAAGAAACTGTATCAACAAAAGTTATATAAAATTAAATTTTCTTTAAAAAATATCTCTACATGTTTTCTTATAAAATTAATCGTTATTCAGATATTGAAAAAAAATTTAACTAACAACATCAAAAAATACATTTGAATTATGTACGTGTTTTCGTTCTGGAGTTATCATGGATACTCTACACAGAAACACATATACACACGCAAAGCCTGAAACAGTTGAATCTGTGGTCAACAACAAGTCAGAAGGCCAGTAATCGTTAGAAGATACATGCTGGCATAGTCTATATTTATAAGGATCCTGGCCATTGGCCTCCAGCACTAACCGACAAAGTTAAATTGTATTTAGTAAAATAAAACATAATCCACATAACAAAAAGAGATGTAAACTTTCCCTTGGATAAAGATTGCAAAGATTTGTAATCTGCATATTATTAAAAAGATTAAGTAACGGGAAAATAACTCCAAGAGTTTGGCTAGTCTATTCTACATTAAAAGATTGCATATTTTGTTTTAATATTTAAAACCTTTCGTAGTGCCTTTGTTGAAGGATATAACGATTGGAGACATTTATCTCAAGCTATGGAGCGTCATGAAAAGTCAAAAAGTCATATTTGTAACACAAAATCTTGGGTTGATTTAAATAAATCGATTCAGTCTTAAACCATTGCGGTTGATAAATCAGGAAAAAAATGGAAATCCGTGTTAAAAATTATAATTTATATTGTTAAATTTTTGGGCGGTAAAATTAACTTGTAGAGGTAAAAATAATAAGTCGCACGAGCAAAAAAATGGAAATTTTTAAAATTAATTGAAACAATTGTACAGTTTAATGACATTATATCAGATCATATCTCCAGAATTAACATAATACAATAATTATACCTCACTGTTTGGGTGATCATATTCAAAATGAACTTATTTCCTTTGGGGACACAATATAAGACACAAAATGATAAACCTGCTGAAAGATAGTAAATATTATTCCATTATTTTAGATTCCGCGCCTGATATAAATCACCTCGACCAACTTCCCGTTGTAGTAAGATTTGTTCTGTTAAGTAATGAATCAAAGCAAATTGAAATTACGGAGAACTTTTTAAGATTCTATTTCAATATCTGTTGCAACAGGACAGGGTATAACTAATGTTACAATAGATTATTTAAAAATTCACAACATTTGTTTAGATGATCTAACACGGCAGTGTTAGGATAATGGTGCAAACATGAAGGGTCGCAATAATGGAATGCAAAAAAATTCTTCACTTAAACCTTAGAGCTCTCTAGGTGCCTTGTGTAGTCCATAGTTTAAATTTAGTCGTTAATGATGCTACTAAAGCATCTTTAGAAATAACAAGTTTTTTTGTGATACCACAAATGTGGCAAATTCTTTACTGTTAAAAAAAAATTTAAGTTCATATCTTCCACAGTAACATGGTATAATGCCAAAATTAACGTCATAAGCAAAACAATGCAGGAACAGCTTTATCAAATATTGTTATTACTGCAATGAACTAAATCATATTTACACGATATTAGATCAGATAAAGAATTTAATAATATTTTAGAGAGGCAAAAATATTGCCCAAATATCGATTGCGACCCTTCATTTCTACCACTTAATACTATTACACCTCGAACGAAAAAACGATCATTTGATTATGAGAGCACGGATGAGACTCAAAAATCCACACTTAGTTAAAATTATTTTTATTTTGTGATATTAAACACTATATTAACAGAAATCGATCAAATCAAATTCGATCAAATAAAAAATCATTACACAGTTTTTGATTTCTTAAACGACTTAAATAATTTCTTCAAAATAGATACAGTAAATAGACCTTTAAAATGAAAATCTTTAGAGAACATATTATTTGATCGATCTAAAAACAAAAAGAATTAATGCCCTAGATTTATGCGATAAAATTGATAACCTTTCATCCTATTGTTGCACTGAAATAAATGCATTAAACGTTATTCAATATCTATTTACGAATAATCTTATTATCTGCTTCCAAATTTACTAATTGCTCTTTTTAACAGTACCTGTGACAGTTGCTAGCGGCGAGAGGAGTTTTTCTAAACTTAAAATAATAAAAAAAATATTTTCTATCAACAATGGATCAAGAAAGCTTATTAGACTATTATCAGCATAGAATTATCGTTTAGAAAGTGAAGCGGTGCAGATATCACAGTGCAAAAGTTGACCTGTAGATAATCAAAGCATTATCAACTCTGGGAGTACAAATTATATATTTATTTAAATTTAAATTTGAATACAAAGAACATCACTACTACATTAGAAAACATTAACAATTGAACCAACCTGCAAAATTAGACGACAAAACGCAAAACTGACGAACTAACGTCACCCAGTAAAAAACATTACTAAAATCAAAATACCACAAATTTACCTGCAAAACACAATCAACCACACAGCATTAGTAACGGACATACAAACCTTGATAAAAGGCGATTTCACAACACATTGCAATTCAAATACAATACGCGTAAATTTAACTCAAGAAGATGACTACCGAACTCTCACGGAATTCTATTCAAAAAATAAAATCCCTTATCACACCTTCCAAAACCCAACAGTAAACCTCTGCCAGTAGTCATCAAAAACGTCCCATTGTCTCTAACCAAGGAAGAAATAAAGGAACCCTTGAAATCCCTCACTCATAGATGAGCCAAGTACGTAGGAAACCATAATCTCACAGACGGTAACAAAAAGCCAACGAAAAACCAACATGTGCAAACTGCGGAGAAAAACACACAGCAAGTTATTGAAGGTGTACAAAAACGTTTAAACAACAATCAAAACACTAATCGAACAAGATCATACAACACACATGTAATGAAGCACAGACTTTTGTCAACACAGCCAAAAATTTCTTCAACATCACCCCAAATAACTCATCAAGCACCCAAAAGACAAAACTTGTCTTATCAAACAACTCATTATAATTCTTATGAACCTAATTTCCTCCCTAACTACCTCAAATTAAAAAATTTATACTAAACACCATCATACCCCTCCTCTCTACTGCATCATAAACAACACAGAGCAATCAATTGAAATCTAACCCAACAATGATCAATGTTTATATCATTCTTAACCAGACAGAGCCGACATTTTAAAATACCAACAAGATCCTCTGAATAGAGATATCACACCATGGTATATCCAAATACACAGCTGCACTATAAGCTAGGAATCTCGTCAATACAAGATTACATTCAGGCGAGTGCCAATATTTAGATGCACAATATTAATAAGTGCGACGGTGCAAAATATTACGAACTATGCAAACCCAACATTCATGTGCGATTCAGGAGAAAATTACCACAAGATATAATATTAATTGTCATAAACTATTAAATCCAGTTCAACAGTATAAAATAATGCGGTACATCATTATAAACCCGCTGTACCAACTAGTCATTGTTGAAATATAAAACAAGTTGTGATTCGTGCATATATAACCAATAATGTCATATGTAACAATTGATATGTTGACCTGACAAATACATTTATCAAGAGAAAAGAAAAGACAATTACTGAGGATACAAGTGTATCCGATATTATTCTAGGATTTGCGTTAAAAAAGGCAAGGAAAACAAAATTTAATTTACCTTTGAATCACTGTGTATGATGAGGAAAGAATTACAAGTCACACATATATGTATATTGCGATGTTTAATTCTATATTTAATGTATAATATTTTAGTGTCATAAACATCTTGTAATGAATTTGTGAAGTGAATATTGGCCTCGACTAGTAACTCAGGGAATAGGGTTCAATGAATTAGTTTTGTGATGAAATTATATTAAACATCCATAATTAAAATTTTGCAATACATCAATTATTGTCTTAATATAATTTGAATTAATATTAAATTGTTTTATTCAAACACCTTGTACTATAGGTAATCATACACCAAATTGGCGCATGCGGATATCTATTTGTATACAATCATGTTGAATGTATGCATTATGTGCTGCACGGCTGAACAACAAAATAAAATACTGTTTCGGTAAGTATAATTTAAATTTAAATTAATGTAGTATTAATACAAAATTAATGAATCGTGGTACTATTCGCTGACTGTTATATAATCTGTTTAAATTCTTTACACAAACATAAGTGATACGCATTATTCATAAACATAACCTACATTAATAATATGCGCTTAATTTAATTTACAGCGTCCTTAATCTTTCTTCGGCTGCGGCAATCTTCAAGATTGAAGTCCCGTTATCCAAATCAGCTGTGTTGTGAATCCATCGAAGTATGCTGTCACAATAGTGATTGATATAGCGCATGAGCTTCTTTAGGTACGATGCTTGTTTATTTCTCCAAACACTTCATTTTGATATTGAATAATTTAATACAATAAATTATCTGCATTCAATTTATTTATTAATACTGTTTAATTTCTATAAAATTAGTAAACATCATTTTTAATTTTTGTTAAATCCCTTTATATTAAAAAATTGATAGCATTATTACTTTAGTTTGTCGATTTTTGACATTTCACGTATTGTAGGTAATTTACTATAACCTCACTTTTGTGTAAGTAGTTTAAAATTTTCGAATGCTTTGTTTTTATTTGATTTAGGTTATATTATAGAATTGCCAATCTTAATTTCGATTGCATACTCTTAACAAAGTAACATGCTTTCACCTTCAAGATTGTAAGCAGACAGAGTTGAAGAATTTTTAAATGCAGTATCATTTTTTCTTAAACACCAATTTTGGTTGAAACTTCATACAATACAAACAAACCTGAATCTTAATTCTGATTAGTTGATCATATTTCTAAAATTTTCACTTTATTAAATTTTCAAATATCTTTGTTATACTAGGATACATCCTAAAAATATTATAAGCATTAAACTACAAAAATTCCCTTCAAAATGATACTTTATTTGCCATATCTCGCTTTTTAAACTACTTAGCTTAATAATTACACTATCTAAATTTTCATATAAGGTTATAAACTTATTCTAATCTCCACAGGAAAATTATGGTTATAATTAGATTCTACAACCCACAAAACATAAAGTTACACTAATTTTAAATCCAACATGGTCTAAAATATAATATTCTATCTCACTACCGAAGTTCGAAATTACCATACTGTTTTTTCATTGTATTCAGTTAATTTGCACCAACAATGTTAGTTTATATTGCAACACTTTCTCTTAACACAATTATGTAAGTAATTTTTATAATTATTGTTAAGCATCATTATCCATAATTTCATAAATTATATGAATCTTTCTGACATTGTCTTTTTATTAACTTTAATCATACAATTTACTTCACCTACATGTTATCTAATACAAATTATTTTCTTTTATTTTAGAACTCAAGTAGATCATGCTACCAGAACAGGATTTTCTTTCTAAATGGATATCATGGACAATATTAAAGAAAATATATAATGTATATCTTCCGAATGCTTATTGGAAACCACTAATGTGAAAATTCTTTGTACACCCATGATTAAAATGTATAACTGTAAAACTTGAATCATGTAGCTCACGATATGATGTATAATCACATATGTACTCAGTTAAATGTTATTATGAACTTATGTAACTTGCGATCTTACAAATATGTTTAACCAATTTATTATAATTTTATTATGACCTTATTTCTTTATAAAAATCATTTTGCTATATATATATATAATATATATATATATATATATATATATATATATATATATATACAGGGTGTTTCATTAAGGCTGGCCACCGGCCATATTTCAGAAACTAGTGGACATAAAAAGTGGAGAAAAAATTCATTATAAAAGTCGCCACGAGAAAATCCTGGAAATTATTTTTAAGTTCCGTAATTCATCGCAAGGGGCGCAATTGAAAATTAAAAATAAAATTATAAATTTCTCCGAAAATTCCCACATTAAGGCATACCTTTGGTAACATCGTTAGAAAGCTTAGACAATTCTGCATCATTTTGGTCTAAGGCTCATTGGCGTACCGACCTTAATAAGAGTGGGGGAAGCTATTGAATGTGTAATCATTTAAATCGCTGTTATTTTTAAACGACTTATCCGATTGTAGTAAACCTAGGCTTGTTTAGAAGAAAAAGGTAAGTACTTTTAACTGTCGCATCCATTGGTACGCGATAGCTCATAATAAAATTGTTAGAGGGCGCAATTTGTAATAATACCAGTATTTTTGATTTTATTCAGAAAAATTAAATCATACGGTATAATTATAACATCAGTAAGCGGAAAGTACGCTTTAAATTTGCAATTGTAATGAGGAATCTGCATTTATCATAGTCTGTGCCTCCCTTCACACTCTATCTAGGCTTAGGACTAGTCCAAACTAAGCAAATTGCAAAATTTGGAGCGTGTTTAGAGGCCAACGGGCCATAACAACGATATCAAAGTAATGATTGATTTTTGTTTAAGAAACTTTTTAATAGAATGGTAAAAAATCATGAACAACTGTTAAAAACAAGTGAAAAGCTATAAATGTTCAAATTGACGGCCGTTTTGTAAAATACAACTATTAATTCTTCTTCTTATACTGAAACAGCTGTTTCGATTTCGTCTCGTGGAATCGAATTTATTGCAATTTCAATTCGGTGAATCATGTCCTCTCGGGTGGTTGGTCTCGTTTCGTAAACAATATCTTTTGTTCTTCCCCACAAGTAGAAATCTAATACAGTTAAATCCGGGGATCTAGGTGGCACGAAACAAACTACCCTTCCCATCCAGCGATTTGGGTATCTAACATTTAAGAAATCACGGACTCTTCGGGAATAGTGTGAAGGACATCCATCATGTTGATACCACAGGGATGCTCTCACGTCAAGGGGAATGTCTTCTAAAAGATTGAGCAAGTCATTTTGTAAAAGTTTAAATAAGATTCACCATTTAGGTGTCCATGAAAAACAAATGGTCCGATAATTCTGTCACCTAAAACACCACACCACAAATTTACACTCCATCTGTTTTGGTGATCCACTTCGCGCATCCAGTGAGGATTTGTTTGCGACCAATAATGCATATTGTGCAAATTAACTCCGCCGCAGCTAGTAAAAGTAGCCTCATCGGTCCATAAAACTTTGGAAAGGAATCGAAGATTTTCACTATACATGTCTCTCAGCCAATAGCAATAGTCGAGCCGCCTGTCAAAATCAGTGTCTGATAAAACCTGGTGTAAAACTAGATAAGGATGCAGCTTAAAATCCCTTAAAATTCTGAACACAGAAGCAACACTTACACCTAGTTCTGTGGAAATCTCCTGATGCTTACGTGAGGCTCTGATTCTACGTACGCAAGAACATTAATACTATTGTCTTCATTTCTTATGCGACGTCTTCTGACAGGAAGTGGAATACGTCTACATTTCCTGTTTGTCTTAAACGTGTTGCCATTCGCCGAAACACTTTTCTAGTGTAGTGCCTTCGATCAGGATATCTGATAGCGTATTGTCGTTCCGCAATAGCTGCATTTTGAAACATTCATAATACACGGCAAGCATGTCGTAAGCCTCGGCATTGGTATACGACATTTTGAAGGATAGCACTAATTTCTGATAAGGTACAATGAAACCCAAAACTAATGAAGGAAAAAATTTTACAACACAACATCAATCAAAATAAGTAAGTTGACAACTTTTTCAATTTATTTACCTCCATGGAAACGAGCCGACTTTGTTACGCAGCAAATTAGATTATTATTTTAAAACACACCACATTAGAATTATGCCTTAGAAGTTTTATATGATGTTATAAACGTACAGAAGAAGAATTAATAGTTGTTTTTTACAAAACGGCCGTCAATTTGAACATTTATAGATTTTCACTAGTTTTTAACAGTTGTTCATGATTTTGTACCATTCTATTGAAAAGTTTCTTAAACAAAAATCAATCATTACTTTGATATCGTTGTTATGGCCCGTTGGCCTCTAAACACGCTCCAAATTTTGCAATTTGCTTAGTTTGCAGATTCCTCATTACTAATCCAACCTATACCCCTTAAGAAACCATAGCAACAATCAATCATTAAATTAAACGGTTAAAAAGTCTTCTTTTCGCCATAACTCTGGAACAAATAAAGATATCAAATTGCGTTATTTACGTTTTTTGTTACAAATTTAAGCTACTTTCCGCTTATGATGTCATAATTATACCGTATGATTTAATTTTTCTGAATAAAATCAAAATACTGGTATTATTACAAATTGCGCCCTCTAACAATTTTATTATGAGCTATCGCGTACCAATGGATGCGACAGTTAAAAGTACTTACCTTTTCTTCTAAACAAGCCTAGGTTTACTACAATCGGATAAGTCGTTTAAAAATAACAGCGATTTAAATGATTACACATTCAATAGCTTCCCCACTCTTATTAAGGTCGGTACGCCAATGAGCCTTAGACCAAAATGATGCAGAATTGTCTAAGCTTTCTAACGATGTTACCAAAGGTATGCCTTAATGTGGGAATTTTCGGAGAAATTTATAATTTTATTTTTAATTTTCAATTGCGCCCCTTGCGATGAATTACGGAACTTAAAAATAATTTCCAGGATTTTCTCGTGGCGACTTTTATAATGAATTTTTTCTCCACTTTTTATGTCCACTAGTTTCTGAAATATGGCCGGTGGCCAGCCTTAATGAAACACCCTGTATATATATATATATATATATATATATATATATATATATATATATATATATATACAGTAAGGAAAATGGTCTGACTTATGATAAGTGAAATAAAAACAGTTCAGTGCAAGTGAGATTGAATACACAACAAACTAAAAGCGCTGATTCCATACATGCGTCTTTTGAGTAGGCTAGTATCAATGACATTTAATTGCTCAATGAACGAGCGTTGAAAATCAGTGTTTTCGCATGTCCGACACAATGCTCATGTATTCCACTGAAGAAAATACAGATTATTAAGTGGTATTATTCAGGAAGAACTGCACAAGAAATAATGAGCAGGTTTGCGTTTTCCTTTGAAAAGAGGCCAATTTCATCAAATAAAATCAAGGTGAAAAACTTATAACGTAGAGTTTTGTGAAAAAGTGTATTCTGTTCATTTTTAAAAATAGTTGGTTTTCAATAAAATTATAATGCTAAAGTTAAACCTTAAACTTAAGTTATACTATCAATGTAAATGTTAATGCTCTTGTTTGTAGCTCTCAAGTTTCTTCTTGGTTCTTCGATGTTTGAGGTATTATCATTTAATGTTTAAGTAAAATATTTAGTTAATGGTTCCAAAGAACATGCGACTTTTCAACATCATCTTAATTGCTTTGGTTTCGTTAGAAATGTTGAAGCTAGATTGAAGGAGACTTAAGTAGTTCATATTTTGTGCCTACATGCAAATATGTACAAGTGGCAACATGCAAAGTTATGTCTCTCTCACACTCATATAATGCTTATTGGGTTTCTTTCTAGGTTATTATAAGTCAGACCCGCAATAATGTTTTTCCTTACTATATATATATATATATATATATATATATATATATATATATATATATATATATATTATAACTTAATAACGTGAAAATATAATATTCATTGCATATATGTTTTGTCAAGAATGAATTTAGTATATACTAAATATTCTTGACAAAGTGGACATAGTAAGTCCAAAGTGAATATTATATTTCACGTTAATAAAACACCATGAGAGCGCACACGCGCACCGCACACACGCGCACACGCGCACACGCGCACACATAGCGCACACGCGCACAACGACAAACGCGCACGCGACAGCGCGCAGCGAAACCACGCGCACTCGCGCACGCGCCACGCGCACACGCGACACGCGACACGCGCACACGCACACGCGCACACGCGCACACGCCGCACACGCGACACGCGCACACGCCGCACGCGCACAAGCCACGCGCACACGCGCACACGCACGCACACACGCACACACGCACACACGCACACAGCACACAGCACAATGAATAATAGTGTTCCATTCTTAGACATGCAATGGATTAACTAGAATAATACTTTAATTATTGATTGGGACATCAAACCGACCAGTTCGGGAAAATATATAAATGGTTACTCCGATCATGTTTTCTTTTATGAAAAAAAGAATACCATTTTAAGTTTAAAAACGAGAATTATTAACATTGTACATCCATCATTGATACAAAAAAAAATCTAAAAAAACTTAGTAATATTCTTGTTAATAATAATTATCCAGAAAGCTTAGTTAATAGATTACTTTTTCACCATAATTTAGATAACACTAGAAACGAGATAGTTGATCGCATAAGTTCTAATTCAATTTTATATAAAAAATTTCCCTTTGTGCCACAAATTAGTAACCAAATAATAAAAATTTTTACCGAATTCTAATGGGTTTTCGGTGATGGCAAGTGAATCTTGCCCTCAACGAAGTCCAACACAAAAATTAAGACTCGTTTGTAAAAAAAATAAATTTTATTCAAGGAAAATTATATGTTACGATATATGCTATTATGTAATACTCGTGGACGGTTGTGGACAGCGGTCGTTCGTTCAGGGTTACAAACGGATCCGCTCGCCAAACTATCGTTCAGGCGATCTCTGAACGTCTCCAGTGGAGGATAAAATTCATGGTCTAGTCCTTAGATAGAAAATGTCCTAAAACTCAATTAAGCATTTACTAAGTTGGATTCTATTAATTAGCCTGTATTAACTACTCTTTACCTCATAATATTAATTCACAAATTCAATTTCGCTACGTACGCATGAGAACGAAGGAAAAAGATTTTTGAAACCACTAACCTATATAGAGTACGACAGTTAAAATGGGGAACGGCTGGAAGTTCCATAATTTTAACGATGGGGCTACAGCGTAACAATTTGTTTTAATTCATATTAAATCTACTACTCAATTAATATCTTTCGTCGTGCTAAAATTATGTAATAACAGAACGATTGATATAAAATTCGGCCAGTTTCCATTAAAAAAATACTTATTCTATCGAATGGTTTAATTAGTAATTAATAATACTTATATCAAGTAAAAATCACGTAATCCCAAGCTAGTTACTGTTTGAGACATCTGTCGGTTTCGCGTTATTTAAATACATAAAATTTTATACAGTAGTAAAAGATTAGATACATACTTTTGTAGTTAGAATTCATAGAAAGTATTTTACATTTAACTTTAATTATTTATATCGAAACTGTTATTTACCAATGTAATGTTCACTAAATGAATTAACTAATTTATAAGGACGGTGTTAATTATTCTGTATATATTAATTTAAAACTCTCTTAATTAGATTGATCGGATTTTAAAGTCTATTTCAGTACTTTGGTCTCTTATCATTCTCTAATATTAATATAAAAAGTTTTGAATGTAATTTTCCATTGAACATGTATGTTTGAATATAAACTGTATTACTACTTATCAAGTTTTAATTTCGCAATAACAAGAAGAAAACTTGTATTTATATTAACGGTTCTTTATAGTACTTGATAAGTTTTAATTTTGAAACAAAGAAAAATCTCTATTTACAATTAACGGCTTATGTTTTAATTTTACTCTTATCAATATTCAAAGGAGCATAATTAATTAATTTACGGACTTAATTATTGTATGCTATTAGTGAAGTAAAAGGAAAAAACTAATCTTCACAGAATTCAGAAACATAAAATAGTTTTTACAATATTAATACAATTAATAATTTATTTTTAAAGCTTAAAGATAAGACACCAACAGAATTTAAATCTAACATAAATTATTCTATTCCATGTAATAACTGCAATTTGTGTTGCATAGGACATACAAGCAATTGGCTTAAAACTAGACTCACGCTACATAAAGTGATTGTAAATTACAAAGACCAAGATGTGCTCTGCAGTTCACAGTAACAATTTAGACCATATGGTTAAATTTAATGAAGTAAAAATTATTGACGAAACTATAACGTAAGGTTCTTTCTTGAAATGTTCCATATTAACAATAATGAAACCATGAATTTTAGATCAGACACTAATAATTTAAACAGTAGCTATGCTAGTCTGTTCTTAATATACAAAACTTTCAATTACATCCTTCACTCCATCAAAATCAACAAGAATCACCGCTCATATAGTTATAAACTTACATATTGTTACATAATTTTGATTTAAGAATGTCCTTTTAATAGAATTTAATTATACTAGTTTATATTCTAATTGACATATTGTTTTTCATAACCGGTTATTGCACGTCATAATTATTTATATTTACAACTATAATAAAAATTATTTAGATGTAACTACATTAAGATTTAATTGCTTCATTGTAATTTAGTAATTTTCTTATTCTTAGATGTGTCTTGAAAATCTTGTAAACACAAGCGAAAATTTGATTAAAAATCTATAAAATTTTCCTAAGATTTTATAGCCGATACCCAATATCTCGATTTTATTTATAAAAAAATACGGCCAGAACAGCTTGGTTAAACGTTAACTGCAATTAATAATATAAATAAAAGTCTGTCAAATATAAAGGCAAAGTAAATCAACATTAATAAATTCTAAATTATCTAAAATACCAAAAATCGTTACGTTGATATTGACATTCTACGTTATTCAGTTGACAACGTCATGCTCAATCAATTTAAACAATAAACAAACAAGTGTGCAACAAAATATAAACAAGATGTCTTATTAATTATGATACATGTTACGTTAACAAAAATTACAATCACAGGTCCATTGCAAATATATTGTTAGCTTGATTTCATTGTGGATTACAATGATATAAATAAGAGTAAATCGTATTAAAATTATCAATGTCTTGTTTATTATTTAAAATGTTTTGTTTTTGTTAATGTGTATGACTCTAAGAATAATCTTTCTTTATAATTTGGCTCTATTCCTATTATTTTGGTTTCTTCAAAATTTGCTGTATGAGATGTGGTGTGAAGGTGAGTTGATAGAGCACAAAACTTTTTATCAATTTTGGCGTCACTACGGTGTTGAGTTTAGATGGGAACGTAACCATTGGCTAGTTTGTCCTATATATGTAAGATTACAAAAGCAGTTTTGGAGTTTTATTTTTTAGTTTAGTGAACAAGTTTCCTATAGATTTATCATATGAGTTTGCTATGAAAATGTGGGGTTATTTAAGAATTTTTGTTAAAAGTAGTGTTAACTGGTTAATAAAAGACAGTTTTCTGCCAAAATTGATAAAAGAAACTGAGGATTCAAAGTTAACAACTACAGAAGCAGGTTAGAAAAACGTTTATTAAACTTGGAAATTGAAGTTATACATACTAACTCTCAAAAGAACCTCTTCAAGATTGTTTACCACCTCAGCTATTTAAAAATTTCAAAAATAAACAAAAACTTTTCTATAACAAACAGTTTAGTTTACACAAAATTCGCACCTATGGAAATTCCAGTCATTAAAATTCAAACAATTAGATAACAAACATTTGTTTAATGATAATAGTAAATGGCTTCTTAATCTTAGTATTGTTAAAATTCCAACAGACGTTAAAAACTTTTTATCTTTAGGCCCTAAGTTCACAGTTCAATAAAGTATTTCAGATATTCAAATAGCAAAATTATTAGCCAATGTAGAATCAATAGTTGAATCCACAGAATGTAACACACAAGCAAAAAATATTTTAAGAGCCAAAATAACTAATGTTATTACAAATTATTTAACTAATTCTATAAATGTATATTTTAAGAGCCAAGATAATATAATGTACAGTAACGTGAAAAAGTTAGTTACTAAAGCAGACAAAGGTTCATTTACAGTGATATTAGATAAACAAGATCATATATCAAAACCTAATGATTTGTTAAATGATAATGACACTTAAAACAACTAACCAAAGATCCAACTTTTACTATACAAAATAAAATCAATGACCACATTAAATTATTACACAGTAAAGAGATGGTCTCAGATTCAATCAAAAAGGAGTTAACTATTAACAATTCTATTCCAGGTAAATATTATGGATTACCAAAATACATAAAAATAACGTTCCACTTCGTCCAATCATTCCATCCAGTGCTACTCCAACCTATAAATTTGCTAAATATCTTTCAGAAATTTTACAAAAAAGTTTTCCTCTAGGAAAATATAATATCCTAGACATATTCAGTTTTGTAGAACAATTTCGACATTTTTCACTTCCTCCTGATCATATATTAATTTCGTTAGACGTTACCTCGTTATTTACAAACATTCACATACAGTTAGTATTAAAATTATTTCAGACAATTGGGCAAAAATTTCTGAACATTGCCCTTTTTCAAAAGATGTATTTATTACCTCCATTAATATAATATTTAACAACACTTACTTCACCTTTAATTCACGTTTTATATGCTGATTTTTGGCACCCCTATGGTTTATATAATTCTAGCTGAAACAACAAATACGATTGACATCACAATACAGTCATTTAACTCATTCAATCCACTTAAAATTTACAGTGAAATAGAATCTGATTGTAAAATTCCATTTTTAGATACGTTAGTATACAGGAAGGATGATAATTTATAGGTTTTGATATATATATATATATATATATATATATATATATATATATATATATATATATATATATATATTTAGAATAAGATTAATACATAAGCTATTTCTTTATAATCAAATTTAGATAGACTAGAGTTTATTTACACTGCGTTTAATAAGTAAAAGTAGACAGTGAGAGAATTGGTTTGATTTAACAAACAGGCTTGGTGGAAGTTAATTTGTTTATTCATAAAAGCATTTATATAAGACTGAAATGTCAGAAGGATTGATATTTGTGATACGATTGTTCTAGAAATATTTCAGTAAATTTACAATTTATTCAAGTATTTGCAATTTAGAAACTGTACAGATATTTATACATGAAGTAGGTTTATAGTAATATGTAGAACAGTTTGAGTTAGTTCATGCAGGAAATATATAAACTTTAAGAAAGGGTTATAATACGAACTTTAGTTATCATTCACAGATAAAGTGTACAAAAGTGCAGGAGAATAGCGTTGTAAACATTAAATAGAACATAAACTTTCTACATTGGAAATTTAACATAAAAGTACTTTTTTGTACAAAATCTAAAGCGTGTTACACAATATGGATTTATGAATTGAAGTTTTAGATATACAGTAAAGTGAACAGTATTGATGTTAAAGACAGTTATAAAATCATAAAATAACATTTCAAGTAATTTGGACGTTGTAAACGTTATGAGTAAATTGTACTAAATTAGGTTAAGTTTTAATTTTAAGGATATTGCAAATTTATAGTTTTTGTTCAATTTTCAAAACCAGAAGAAATTGTGAGATTAAAGAAGAGCCTTTTATTATCTAGTTAACCACTTTTAACAAAAATTCTTAAACAACCATTTTCATACCATTATGATAAATCTATGGAAACTTAATCACTAAACTAAAAGATAAAATTCCAAAATTTTTTAATAATATACAGTATACATGTCAATGTAGTCTTACATATTCAAGACAAGCTGGAATGGTTACGTTTCCGTCTAACTCAACACCGCAAAATTGGTAAAATTTTGGCTCTGATCGACTCATCTTCACACAATCTCATACAGCAAATTTTGAAAACCAAAATACTAGAAATAGTAAAAAGGAGTTATACCACATTAACAAAACAAAATATTTTAAATAATAAACAAGACATTGATATTAGTGGGTTTATCGGCCTATTTCCAGTTTATGCTTTTGAGCGCGACGTTTCAAGCGGACTCTGCTTGCGTCATCAGACTTAGTCCTGCGAAGGACTATTTCACTTGAGTCGATTTTCATATGTTATTTATAATCTTTTCCCAAGCATGACTACTCAGTAGGTATGGGAAGGCCAGACAGTTGCGTGCAACTGCCTGAAAAATCCCCATGTGGGTTACATTATAGCAAGGGAAATGTATAGTGAGAAACTTATGTTATAAAAAGTAAGTAAGTCTGTGAGATCCGAACCGTAGACCTCTGAACAACAAACGGGGACCTTAACCGCTACGCCATCGGACCGGTTACAGTATAAACCTATTTCGTATAAAACAGTATATCTATATATAGCGTACGCACACACCCTCAGATCACTCCTACAAACACAGACATATGGTGGGCTCTTTATGGACAGTTTTATACAATATACAAATCTGCATTCTATAGTGTGTGAGAGAGGCGAGAAAAGCAGTAGTGAGAAAGAAACACATGTTGAGGGGTCTATGTGGAGAGTTACTATAAAATATATATACGTCTGCACTCTGTGTGTGTGCTTGGTGTGTGTGTGTGTGTGTGTGTGTGTGTGTGTGTGTGTGTGTGTGTGTGTGTGAGATGAGAAAGAAAGATAGGTGTTGAGGGTCTATATGGTCAGTTATTATAAAATATATGTCTGCACTCTGAGTACATGTGGAGAGAGATAGAGACAGAGGAGAGAGAGAGCGAACGAGAAAAGCAGAGGTGAGAAAGGAAGACAGGGTGGGTAGACCTCTGGAGTAACTAACGAGGACTTAAACCATGGATAAGACCGTTTACGGTGTAAACGTAGAGATCGTATAATCAGTATATCTATAGCTTAGCGTAGGCATACACCCTCAGATGAATGTTTCCACTAATTACATTTAACCAGACAAATTAGCTGTCAATCAGATGAATAGTTATGAGAATACTATCAGGGAGGGGGGTGACTAATGTATAAATACGCTCATCAGGTACTAAATGACTTAGTTTACTTTTATTGCTGCTACCGTACACATCGGCCTCATCGCGAGTGCACATGGCTAATTTTGAAATTGTCAGTGAGCGTTATATGAACATAAAGTTTCGCTCAACCAAGCGAAAAATTTTGTTTAAACTAAAGAACAGTACTGGAAAGCTAAATGTGTTAGATTGGGTAAAAACAGGAGTTAATCAAGTTATTACATACATTATGTCATCGGTTAACCCCGACGATAAAGTGGGGATAACCTTTCACGCAGAAAATTTCAAATTTAAACTACCGGGGTGGTTGAGTTTTCGTAAAGCATCCGAAGTGACATTTGGCTCTGTGTGGGGTATTTTGGAATCACTACTGCAGAGTAATACTGAGCCACGACCACGGACACATTTCATATGGAGGTAACGTGTATCACCGCCAACAGGGAACGGAAGACAGCGAGTGTTAACAATTACAATGAAGAATCAACCATGCGACGTGGAATAATTACTATAAGCAATGAAGATAACTTATGTTTACCGCGAGCATTAGTAGTGGGTAGAGCCCTTGCAGATAAAGACCGAGATATAATGACATTAGAAAAAGGATGCACAACAAAACTGTTTGCGCTAAACTTAATAGAAGTCGCTAAGGTTACAATTCCGAGTAAGGGTGTAGTATTAACGAACTTAGACAGTTTCAACAATACCTTACCGGGTACAACATTACAGTATACCAACACGGCACTAAGGGACGAGAAATGTTATTCGAAGGTGTCGACCCGGGAAAAGAAAATAAGATTACTGTACAACCAAGGACATTTTAACGTTATAAAATCTTTAACATCAGCATTTTGCTGCAGCTATTACTGTGAAAAGTGTCATATCCCGTACAATACTTTAAATAGGCATAGGTGTGGAGCTACATGCCCCTGCTGTAGAAGAGCTCCAGTTTGTGAAAAATTAAGTGAAGAAGTTTATTGCCACGACTGCGGTAGAAGCTTTCGTTCGTCCAAATGTCTTTTGAACCATAAAGAAGAAAAACGGGGTGTGTCTATATGTTCAACAGTACACAAATGCAGCGTTTGTTTAAAAACATTTAATATTAACAACCGAAAAACACCTCATTTTTGTGGAGAGGTGTTTTGTAAACAATGCAACGATCATAAACCGGAAAACCATTTTGTTTTATTAGACAAGCAACCCCGTATAAAGAGAATAACGACGTTTTATTTTGTTTTATGATTTAGAAACTCGTCAAGAAAATCTCACCCCGAAAAACCGGCAGTAAAACTTCACGAGGCGAATCTTTGTGTATTTCAGCAAGTGTGCCTACGTGCTACACTACCATCATCTCTAGTTATATCGATGTGGTGTTAGAGAACAAATATTACAAGGTGAATACTGTATCAACAAAATCTTTAGTTACTTGCTGGAAGTAAGAAAATTGTTCAAAAGGTTTTGTAATAGCCCACAATGGCCAAGGGTTTGATCACCAGTTTATCTTAAACCACACACTAACAAACACACATCTTAAACCGGAGATTATAATGAGAGGTCTAAAATACTAATGATGAAATTTGATAACCTAAAATTTATTGATAGTCTTAACTACTTCCCTATGCCGCTCTCAGCTCTACCAAAGGCATTTGGATTAGCGACGGGTATAAGAAAAGGTTATTTCCCCCATCTATTTAACATTAAAGCAAACTCCGAGTATGTAGGGTCGCTACCTCATATTGATTACTCCCCCAACTCCATGAAACCCGAAGAAAGAGTTGAATTTTTAAAATGGTATGAAGAAACGCAATCACAGGGTTATATATTTAAAATGTCGGGAGGGTTAATAGAATATTGCCGCTCCGATGTAGACATCTTAAAACATGCTTGCATGTACTTTAGAAAGTTGTTTTTGAAGGAGTGTTTGGTTGATCCGTTTGTCGAGGCCATTACGATAGCTTCAGCTTGCAATCTGGTGTACCGAAGACGATTTTACAACCCGATACAATAGGAATTATCCCCAAAGCTGGTTATCGGAGTAGACAAGCAATCTATAAGTGCTATACAATGGCTGGTCTGGGAAGAGGACCGTAGAGGTATTTCTATTCAACACGCGGGTAAACAGAGAGTATGTGACGTATGGTTTGAGAGTAGACGGTTATTGCGAATCATCAAACGAAGTTTTGAGTTTTACGGGTGCTACTATCACGGTTGTCCTATATGCTTTACAACACGGCGCGATGCACAGCTGTTTGACAATCCACACGATACCATGGAGCAGAGATATGAAAATACTAAATCAAAAGTATTCCGTCTTAAAAACTTAGGATATTACGTCACTGAAATGTGGGGATGTAAATTTTCGCTAGAATTAAAAACAAACTAAAAAATGTTATACTTAAAACATCATCCCCTGATAAGATACGTCCCTCTTAACCCACGCGATGCATTTTATGGTGGTAGAACAGGGTGTACAAAACTAAAATATGTAGCAAAACCCGGCGAAAGAATTAAATACGTCGACGTGTGCTCGTTGTACCCTGGGTTTGTAAATATGGGAAGTTTCCAACTGGTCACCCACGGGTATACGTTGGGAGGAGTGTGACGAGTTTACTACTAGGCGTGCCTTCCCCAGCGGTATAATTAAGTGTTCAATTCTGCCACCTCAAGATCTTTACCATCCTGTGCTCCCTATGAAGATACATCAAAACTTATGTTTCCGCTTTGTCGCACATGTGAGAAGGACTAAGTACCGAGGAATGCTTGCATGATATTCAGGAACGAACACTTCACGGTACATGGTGTACAGACGAGATCGTAGAAGCCGTCAAAAGAGGGTACAATATAGTACAGATACAAGAAATCTGGTCATATGACACAACACAGTATGATAAAACAGATAGATCAGGCGGTCTATTTTCCGGTTTCATAAATATGTTCTTAAAGATGAAGCAAGAGGCCTCAGGGTGGCCATCTAACTGTACAAATCAAGAAGACCAGACCCTTTACATTGCAGAGTTCCTTAACAACGAGGGTGTACAGCTCGAACCCGGTTCTATTGAGAAAAATCCAGCTCTTAGATCTCTAGCAAAGCTTATGTTAAATAGTTTCTGGGGTAAATTTGGTCAACGCGAAAATCAAAGCAAAACTTCAATTATTAATACTCTAAAAGAGTTCTACGATTTAATGTTTTCTCCATCAGTTGAAGTTAATCATATACAGGAAATTAACGAGGACACCCTAATTGTAAACTGGATATACGCGGAAGAGGCTGCTGAGCCCTTGTTTAATGTAAACTGCGTAATAGCAGCCTACGTAACCACACAAGCACGATTAAAATTATACTCGTATCTCGAAGCGATGGGAGAGAGGTGCTATATTACGATACTGATTCTGTTATTTACATTTCAAAAGAAGGGTACCCGGATCTACCGCTAGGAAATATGTTAGGAGATCTTACCGATGAAATTGAACCTCAATACGGTTGTGGGTCTTATATCACCGAGTTTGCGTCAGGAGGACCGAAAACATACGGCTACAAAGTTTATTTACCAGATGGGGCGATAAAGCAAACGATTAAAGTAAAAGGAATTACCCTTAACTATGAAAATTTAGGAAAAGTTAACTTAGAATCCTTAATTGACTTAGTGGATGACACAGAACATGAAATTTTAACTTCTACTAACGTCATTAGGCGTACACAGGACCACGAACTCGTGACAAAACCTGAAATTAAAAGACTCGATTAAACATCAACAAACGTCGCAGGATAGAAAACTACGACACGATACCATACGGATATAAGAAAACGAAAATGATTTAGTGTGAAACAATAAAGTGTTATTGTACCAGTTAGTGTAAATACAATCGGATTTTAGGATATATTACAGGTGTATTATATTGTTGGAATGTTTAACCAATAAATAGAATAGATATTAAGATCAAAACATTGTTCAAAACGAGAATAAACCATGAATGTTTATATGTTTTCACTATATATTAGAATTGGAATGTTGCAATAGTACGTTATAGACTTAAATAAATCGAAAGACTATATTAAAATAACTTATAGATCTTTGATGTATGTAAAACTACGTGTATATGTATTCAATGTAATCTTAAATAAAGAAAAAAAAAAAAAAAGCATACTCGTTTCTCACTTATTTCACTCGCACATATTTACTTAAGGAATTACTCTAATACGTAGACCTCTGAAATAACAAACGAGGACCTCAACAGCTGCGCCACCAATCCGCTTACATTATAAACCTATAGATCTCATATAAACAGTATATCTATAGCTTAGCGTAGACAACACCTCAGATCACCGTAAAATAGTTATCCTACAAGCACAGTTCCAAATACGAGCTTAGAGATGTTACGTAACTGATGTATGCGTGTGTGTCTGTGCGGAGAACGAGAAAAGAAAACAGTGGTGAGACAGAAAGACACGCATTGGGGGTCTTTTGTGGGCAGTTATTATAAAATATACAAGTCTGCACTCTGTAGTGTGTCTGCGTGAGAGAGCAGAGAGAGAGAGAGAGAGAGAGAGAGAGAGACCAGAGATGAGAAAGAAAGATAGATGTTGAGGGTCTATATGCTCAGTTATTATAAAATATATACGTCTGCACTCTGTAGTACATGTGTGAGAGAGACAGAGACAGATAGAGAGAGAGCGAGAAAGAGAAAACAGTGGTGGAAAGAAAAGACATGGCAAGGTCAGTGCTCGCGCATATACATTCTAACAGCGCGAGCACTGACCCTGCTTAAACCATAAGTGTATCTATTTCCTTCTTCCTTTTACAATTATAAATGCAATTTTGTTTGTATAATACTAGTGTGCGATTGCTTTTCTCGTTTCAGTTGCTTTCACGATGTCGTTGAGAAAGGTACTCCCTGGTCAACGATAGCCGGCTAAATAGGGTATGTATTTTAAAAATATTAAGTGTTTTTTTTTTAATACAGTCGTAGATCTGTCCGAGATTTATTAATTTTATTCGAATTCAACGTCGTTATAAAATGCGTCTTAAATATTTATTTTATAAATTGCGGCTTTTAATTAAAAACCTCTCTTATTTATCATTAAATATCCTGTTAGGCCAGTTGTTAAACGAGTGATTACAACAGTAACCATCGATTTATACGTTTTATAACAGAAAATTTCGATATTTAATCCAAACGTTCTGCGTTATACTAATAGAACGTAAGTTTTATTGTACAGAGACATTTTTTAACTAAAAAGCTCTTTGTTGTTTTTTATACGTTTTAGAACTCGATATGTAAACCAATCGTGGTGTCAATACCCGTGTTTTTATTGTAAATTGAGTTCCTTATTAAAATACATATTTTTCAATGTTAAAATTCATCCTCAATATGTTAAATTATATTAAAAACAATTCATTCAATTATTAACGCTGGTAATTACAAATATAATCATCAACATCATTAAAATTGTCCATATGTTACCTTAACATATAGTTTTTATTCTGAATTCACTTTGAATGACAAAAACACGTATTAGTGTGCGTTAGCGATGTTAGTAGAGCGATTTTTTCAAAATAAATGAATTTATAGCTGCTAAAATGTTTAGTATTTAAACAAAATGTTCCGTACCTATTTTAAAAGGTTAGTTAGAGTTAACGGGTGGTTTCTTGGTACGAACTCGAAATTTAACGATTCATTTTCACCTCGCCTTTGGGACACCTTCGCGTATAAACATATTCATTATTCTGATTGACAAAGCATCTGTTCACAAACATGTTTATTGTTTCAGATACAGATCGACGATTCTGATTCCTAGCTATACGTCTATTAATAAGGTAGGTATTGAGTTCATTTGAGTTGGACTATAATACAGGTAGGTACTATCAATCGGTATACAGAATGGTAATACTGATATTACAATTATGAGGTGCTTTACATACAGTTTATGTTGATTTTATTAATAAGGGTTAAACACCAACCTATCCCTATCTTATCCTCGGTTGAAGAGACGGGTCATTCCTAGGCTTACCCAATGTGCAAGCAGCCGTTTCGGCTGTTGGCGCTCGGTACATAGTACATTCGACGCCCAAACTGTTCCAGAAGGAACCTATCTGCACTGGGAGCTTAGCTTTAATATCATAGCCCAGGAATTTCCTCATTATGGAAAGCTGTCATTTGACGGTAGACCTGTCCTTCAACTATTTTTCCTTCTCCATTTCATCAATTTTGATAAATTGTGGTGTTAAATCCTCCACTTTAACACTCCTACTCTTATGGGCTTTCCTCTTTACAGAAATCTGTCTACACAGACCTCTGTGTAGCGCCTTGGATTATGAGGGATCACTTTTCGTTGGTAAAATTCGTTATTCTTATGATTTTCAGCTCAGGAATATCTTGATTCTTTAAACTTCTCACTCGCGTATAAAGATGTACTTCTTCACTTGTAATATTACAGCAGTTATAAGGTTTAGGACTTTAACCAAAATGTTCCTACGTATCTATTTGAATAGGTTAGTTAGCAGTAAATGGTGGCTTCTGTAGTACGAACATCGAAATTTAATATAGACCGTACATTACGCAGGGTAGAGGTGTGTGATTTTAACGTCAAACTTTGAAAATATTGAGTGCTTGTCAAATGCCTTGTCAGTTGATTTAGTCGAGAATTGGGTATTATTCGTATATACAATATAAGCCGTATTCACATACCCGTTTAATTACCGTCATGCGTCATTACCGTATACCGCAAAATACATACCTAAGTGTATTATAGGTCGTGGTGTGAATTAAGGCAACACGTAGTTTAAATTTGAATTCTCTGCGTGAAAGGTTATTCTACCTTTATCGTCGGGGTTAAACGACGGATTATACGTTCAACTAGGTGAATGTCAGGATGGTTAACACTTTGAAGTTCCAACTCATAGATCCGGCCTTGAATCTCTTCATACCGACTATCGTGTGATGTGTAGATGATTGGGCTTGAACGTTTTACTGCCGATATTCACAAATAGACAGACAGACCAGATAGACCAGACAGACCAGCCAGATCAGACAGACCAGACTGATCAGTCAGACTAGGCAGACCAGACAGACAGACCACTACAGAGTGCAGACGGGTATATTTTATAATAACTGACCACAAAGGTTCCCAGCGCATGTCTTTCTTTCTCACCACTGTTTTCTCTTTCTCGCTCTCTCTCTATCTGTCTCTGTCTCTCTCACACATGTACTACAGAGTGCAGACGTATATATTTTATAATAACTGAGCATATAGACCCTCAACATCTATCTTTCTTTCTCATCTCTGGTTCTCTCTCTCTCTCTCTCTCTCTCTCTCTCTCTCTCTCTCTCGCTCTCTCTCACGCAGACACACTACAGAGTGCAGACTTGTATATTTTATAATAACTGCCCACAAAAGACCCCCAATGCGTGTCTTTCTGTCTCACCACTGTTTTCTCTTCTCGCTCTCTCTCGCACAGACACACGCATACATCAGTTACGTAACATCTCTAAGCTCGTATTTGGAACTGTGCTTGTAGGATAACTATTTTACGGTGATCTGAGGTGTGTGTCTACGCTAAGCTATAGATATACTGTTTATATGAGATCTATAGGTTTATAATGTAAGCGGATTGGTGGCGCAGCTGTTGAGGTCCTCGTTTGTTATTTCAGAGGTCTACGGTTCGATTAGAGTAATTCCTTAAGTAAATATGTGCAGTGAAATAAGTGAGAAACGAGTATGCTTTTTTTTTTTTTTCTTTATTTAAGATTACATTGAATACATATACACGTAGTTTTACATACATCAAAGATCTATAAGTTATTTTAATATAGTCTTTCGATTTATTTAAGTCTATAACGTACTATTGCAACATTCCAATTTAATATATAGTGAAAACATATAAACATTCATGGTTTATTCTCGTTTTGAACAATGTTTTGATCTTAATATCTATTCTATTTATTGGTTAAACATTCCAACAATATAATACACCTGTAATATATCCTAAAATCCGATTGTATTTACACTAACTGGTACAATAACACTTTATTGTTTCACACTAAATCATTTTCGTTTTCTTATATCCGTATGGTATCGTGTCGTAGTTTTCTATCCTGCGACGTTTGTTGATGTTTAATCAGTCTTTTAATTTCAGGTTTTGTCACGAGTTCGTGGTCCTGTGTACGCCTAATGACGTTAGTAGAAGTTAAAATTTCATGTTCTGTGTCATCCACTAAGTCAATTAAGGATTCTAAGTTAACTTTTCCTAAATTTTCATAGTTAAGGGTAATTCCTTTTACTTTAATCGTTTGCTTTATCGCCCCATCTGGTAAATAAACTTTGTAGCCGTATGTTTTCGGTCCTCCTGACGCAAACTCGGTGATATAAGACCCACAACCGTATTGAGGTTCAATTTCATCGGTAAGATCTCTAACATATTTCCTAGCGGTAGATCCGGGTACCCTTCTTTTGAAATGTAAATAACAGAATCAGTATCGTAATATAGCACCTCTCTCCCATCGCTTCGAGATACGAGTATAATTTTAATCGTGCTTGTGTGGTTACGTAGGCTGCTATTACGCAGTTTACATTAAACAAGGGCTCAGCAGCCTCTTCCGCGTATATCCAGTTTACAATTAGGGTGTCCTCGTTAATTTCCTGTATATGATTAACTTCAACTGATGGAGAAACATTAAATCGTAGAACTCTTTTAGAGTATTAATAATTGAAGTTTTGCTTTGATTTTCGCGTTGACCAAATTTACCCCAGAAACTATTTAACATAAGCTTTGCTAGAGATCTAAGAGCTGGATTTTCTCAATAGAACCGGGTTCGAGCTGTACACCCTCGTTGTTAAGAACTCTGCAATGTAAAGGGTCTGGTCTTCTTGATTTGTACAGTTAGATGGCCACCCTGAGGCCTCTTGCTTCATCTTTAAGAACATATTTATGAAACCGGAAAATAGACCGCCTGATCTATCTGTTTTATCATACTGTGTTGTGTCATATGACCAGATTTCTTGTATCTGTACTATATTGTACCCTCTTTTGACGGCTTCTACGATCTCGTCTGTACACCATGTACCGTGAAGTGTTCGTTCCTGAATATCATGCAAGCATTCCTCGGTACTTAGTCCTTCTACACATGTGCGACAAAGCGGAAACATAAGTTTTTGATGTATCTTCATAGGGAGCACAGGATGGTAAAGATCTTGAGGTGGCAGAATTGAACACTTAATTATACCGCTGGGAAGGCACGCCTAGTAGTAAACTCGTCACACTCCTCCCAACGTATACCCGTGGGTGACCAGTTGAAACTTCCCATATTTACAAACCCAGGGTACAACGAGCACGTCGACGTATTTAATTCTTTCGCCGGGTTTTGCTACATATTTTAGTTTTGTACAGTTCTACCACCATAAAATGCATCGCGTGGGTTAAGAGGACGTATCTTATCAGGGGTGATGTTTTAAGTATAACATTTTGGGTTTGTTTTAATTCTAGCGAAAATTTACATCCCCACATTTCAGTGACGTAATATCCTAAGTTTTTAAGACGGAATACTTTTGATTTAGTATTTTCATATCTCTGCTCCATGGTATCGTGTGGATTGTCAAACAGCTGTGCATCGCGCCGTGTTGTAAAGCATATAGGCAACCGTGATAGTAGCACCCGTAAAACTCAAAACTTCGTTTGATGATTCGCAATAACCGTCTACTCAAACCATACGTCACTCTCTCTGTTTACCCGCGTGTTGAATAGAAATACCTCTACGGTCCTCTTCCCAGACCAGCCATTGTATAGCACTTATAGATTGCTTGTCTACTCCGATAACCAGCTTTGGGGATAATTCCTATTGTATCGGGTTGTAAAATCGTCTTCGGTACACCAGATTGCAAGCTGAAGCTATCGTAATGGCTTCGACAAACGGATCAACCAAACACCCTTCAAAACAATCTTCTAAAGTACATGCAAGCATGTTTTAAGATGTCTACGTCGGACCGGCAATATTCTATTAACTCTTCCGACATTTTAAATATATAACCCTGTGGGTTTCTTCATACCATTTTAAAATTCAACTCTTTCTTCGGGTTTCATGGAGTTGGGGAGTAGTAATCAAAGGGTAGCGACCCTACATACTCAGTTTGCTTTTGTTAAATAGATGGGGAAATAACCTTTTCTTATACCCGTCGCTAATCCAAATTTTGGTAGAGCCGAGAGCATAGGGAAGTAGTTAAGACTATCAATAAATTTTAGGTTATCAATTTTCATTAGTATTTTAGACCCTCTCATTATAATCTCCGGTTTAAGATGTGTGTTTGTTAGTGTGGGTTTAAGATAAACTGGTGATCAAACCCTGGCCATTGTGGGCTATTACAATAACCTTTTGAACAATTTTCTTATTCCAGCAAGTAACTAAAGATTTTGTTGATACAGTATTCACCTTGTAATATTTGTTCTCTAACACCACATCGATATAACTAGAGATGATGGTAGTGTTAGCACGTAGGGCAATTGCTGAAATACACAAAGATTCGCCTCGTGAAGTTTTACTGCCGGTTTTCGGGTGAGATTTTTGACGAGTTTCTAAATCATAAAACAAAAATAAAACGTCGTTATTCTCTTTATACGGGGTTGCTTGTCTAATAAAACAAAATGGTTTTCCGGTTTATGATCGTTGCATTGTTTACAAAACACCTCCCACAAAAATGAGGTGTTTTCGGTTGTAATATTAAATGTTTTAAACAAACGCTGCATTTGTGTACTGTTGAACATATAGACACACTTTTTCTTCTTTATGGTTCAACAGACATTTGGACGAACGAAAGCTTCTACCGCAGTCGTGGCAATAAACTTCTTCACTTAATTTTTCACAAACTGGAGCTCTTCTACACAGGGGTAGCTCCACACCTATCCTATTTAAAGTATTGTACGGGATATGACACTTTTCACAGTAATAGCTGCAGCAAAATGCTGATGTTAAAGATTTTATAACGTTAAATGTCCTTGGTTGTACAGTAATCTTATTTTCTTTTCCCGGGTCGACACCTTCGAATAACATTTCTCGTCCCTTAGTGCCGTGTTGGTATACTGTAATGTTGTACCCGGTAAGGTATTGTTGAAACTGTGTAAGTTCGTTAATACTACACCCCTTACTCGGAATTGTAACCTTAGCGACTTCTATTAAGTTTAGCGCAAACAGTTTTGTTGTGCATCCTTTTTCTAATGTCATTATATCTCGGGTCTTTATCTGCAAGGGCTCTACCCACTACTAATGCTCGCGGTAAACATAAGTTATCTTCATTGCGTATAGTAATTATTCCACGTCGCATGGTTGATTCTTCATTGTAATTGTTACACTCGCTGTCTTCCGTTCCCTGTTGGCGGTGATACACGTTACCTCCATATGAAATGTGTCCGTGGTCGTGTGCTCAGTATTACTCTGCAGTAGTGATTCCAAAATAACACAGAGCCAAATGTCACTTCGGATGCTTTACGAAAACTCAACCACCCGGTAGTTTAAATTTGAAATTTTCTGCGTGAAAGGTTATCCCCACTTTATCGTCGGGGTTAACCGATGACATAATGTATGTAATAACTTGATTAATTCCTGTTCTTACCCAATCTAACACATTTAGCTTTCCAGTACTGTTCTTTAGTTTAAACAAAATTTTTCGCTTGGTTGAGCGAAACTTTTTTATGTTCATATAACGCTCACTGACAATTTCAAAATTAGCCATGTGCACTCGCGATGAGACCGATGTGTACGGTAGCAGCAATAAAAGTAAACTAAGTCATTTAGTACCTGATGAGCGTATTTATACATTAGTCACCCTCCTGATAGTATTCTCATAACTATTCATCTGATTGACAGCTAATTTGTCTGGTTAAATGTAATTAGTGGAAACATTCATCTGAGGGTGTATGCCTACGCTAAGCTATAGATATACTGATTATACGATCTCTACGTTTACACCGTAAACGGTCTTATCGCATGGTTTAAGTCCTCGTTAGTTACTCCAGAGGTCTACCCACCCTGTCTTCCTTTCTCACCTCTGCTTTTCTCGTTCGCTTCTCTCTCTCTCTCATCTGTCTCTATCTCTCTCTCACATGTACTACAGAGTGCAGACATATATTTTATAATAACTGACCATATAGACCCTCAACACCTATCTTTCTTTCTCATCTCTGCACACACACACACACACACACACACACACACACACACACACACATAAGAGTGCAGACGTTATATATTTTATAGTAACTCACATAGACCCTCAACATGTGTTTCTTTCTCACTACTGCTTTTCTCCTCTCTCACACACTATAGAATGCAGATTTGTATATTGTATAAAACTGTCCATAAAGAGCCACCATATGTCTGTGTTTGTAGGAGTGATCTGAGGTGTGTACGTACGTATATAGATATACTGTTTTATACGATCAATAGGTTTATACTGTAACCGGTCCGATGGCGTAGTTAAGGTCCCGTTTGTTGTTCAGAGGTCTACCCACCCTGTCTTCCTTTCTCACCTCTGCTTTTCTCGTTCGCTCTCTCTCTCTCTCACTCTCTGTCTCTATCTATCTTCACATGTACTACAGAGTGCAGACATATATTTTATAATAACTGACCATATAGACCCTCAACACCTATCTTTCTTTCTCATCTCTGCACACACACACACACACACACACACCTACAGAGTGCAGACGTTATATATTTTATAGTAACTCTCCACATAGACCCCAACATGTGTTTCTTCCTCACTACTGCTTTTCTCGTCTCTCACACACTATAGAATGCAGATTTGTATATTGTATAAAACTGTCCATAAAGAGCCCACCATATGTCTGTGTTTGTAGGAGTGATCTGAGGGGTGTGCGTACGCTATATATAGATACTGTTTTATACGATCAATAGGTTTATACTGTAACCGGTCCGATGGCGTAGCAGTTAAGGTCTCCGTTTGTTGTTCAGAGGTCTACGGTTCGGATCTCACAGACTTACTTACTTTTTATAACATAAGTTTCTCACTATACATTTCCTTGCTATAATGTAACCCCATGGATTTGTTCAGGCAGTTGGTACGCAACTGTCTGAATATCCTACTCTCAGATTGGTACCTTTACTTACTAGTCTGACACCTTTACGCTGAGCCATTAGTAATCCAATATGTATTTTTTAGAACTTATATATATATATATATATATATATATATATATATATATATATATATATATATATATATATATATATATATATATATACATACAGTTCCATAATAGGCTACCCATTTTAATATTTGCATTAAAATTCTTTAGTTAACAAAACAAACTATTTATTATACTAAATTACAGCTAACTATTTGGGATTTATGATAACTTACAAATATTTGGCTAATTTAATTCTAACTTTTAAAAATCACGTCTTCTAAATGACCTCCACCAACTTCAACACATTTTTCAATATTAGATAAAAGTAGCAAACCTTCGTCTATTCCTTCAACTTCTTCACGAATTTTGACTGTGAGTTCCTCGATTGTACCTGGACGACTCAAACACTTTGGCTTTTAAATATCCTCACAGGAAAAAATCGGTGCCGTTAAGTCGGGGACCTCGAAGGCCAAGGCAAATCTCCTAATCGAGAAATGAGTCGGCCATTAAACATTTCTCTCATTGAATTTCTGGCGTATGAGCTGTTGCCCCATCTTGTTCGAATAGTAAGGCATTGTTTAGTAATCCTCGTCTATTTAATTCTGGAATGAGGAATGTCTCTAGCATGTTTACGTAGCGCTCGGATGTTACTGTTACAGCGCGGTTATTTTCATCCTCAAAAAATATGGACCAATAATACCAAAAGATCCTGCTCACACACACCACAACTTTTGGATTATGGAGGTTCTGTGTAAAGATTTCACGAGGATCTTCATTTGACTAGTATCTAAAATTCTGTTTATTAACCATGCCGTTCGAATAAAAATTTGCTTCGTCGCTCATTAGAAGACTATGAATTGCTCCTTGATGTAAATCCAAAATTCTTGACAAAATGCTAACCTTGCTTCTTTATCTTGATTGCTAAGGTGCTGTGTCATTTGGTATTTATAGGGATGAAATTTTAAATCCTTTGAAGAATTCGATCTGAGCTTCCCTTTGATATCCCTAGGATAAGGGTTTGTCGATTAGCAGACCTTTTAGGACTTCTCGTAAACGCAATTCTAACTCTTTCAATATGTTCTGGTGTAAGAACTGTTCTTCGACGTCCAGGCTTCTTCAAATTTGTACAGAACCATTTTCACGCCAATGACGAACCCATAACTTAACAGTTTTACGATTTGGCGCGTGACCACTATTGTTGTTATTAAACTGACGCCGGAATGCACGCCTAACTTCTTCTATCGAATTGCTTCATGTAAGTTTCTACACAAACACACGTTGTTGGACTGAGTAATCCATGAAAGTTCAAACGGATGTTGAAATAATGTCTCAAATCAAAAAATTAAATAATTATTGATGAAAACTAACAAACTTCTCGTAGTAAAATGACGTTACAGAAATTATTAATTTATAACTTATTTGTGACAGACGCCTACCTGTTTAATAATTAACTTAAATCCAAAGACTACAGAAGATAATCCCACAGAACAACTTATTTAGTTATCTCGTAGAATTTATTAATAAAATAAAATGGGTAGTCGATTATAGACCAGTATATATATATATATATATATATATATATATATATATATATATATATATATATATATATATATATATATATATATATATATATATATATATATATATATATATATTAAACTATTTTCTTCGCGCATTATTGGAATCATATGGGTATCATTTCGACACTAGCTTGGTTTATTGGATTTTCTGCTAGTCGATGTATGTGACTTCTTTGAGTTTGACGAATTATGTTCTCGTCCTTTGCCAATATCGGTATGTTATCCCATTGGATGCGGTGGTCTTCGTTCCAGACATGTTCGGCGATTCTTGATCTTTCTGTTTCAACCTTACGGACGTTGTTCTTATGTTCCTGAGTTCTCACTTTGAGTGGTCTACTCGCTCTCCTATGTATGCTCTGCCGCATTCGCATGGTAAGTTGTATACACAAGACATTGATAATCTTAATATAATTTACTCTTATTTTAATAAATGAAATCTAGTTAACAATATATTTGCAATACACCTGTGATTGTAATTTTTTGTTAACTTAACATGTATCGTAATTAATAAGAGATCTCCTTGTTTATAGTTTGTATCACACTTGTTTGTTTATTGTTTAAATTGGATTGAGTATGACGTTGTCAACTGAATAACGTAAAATGCCTATATCAACGTAACGATTTTTGGTATTTGTAGATAATTTTAGAATATATTAATGTTGATTTACTTTGCCTTATATTTCACAGACTCTTCTTCGTATTATTAATTGTAGTTAACGTTTAATCAAGCTGTTCTGTAAGTAGCAATACTTTATTAATGTTTGTAATTTTCTTATTTCATATTTTAGCTTCTTGAAAATGATTTTAAATAAATTATATGTATATATACACACACAGGGTGGGTGTCTACTGCGTGGAGGTATTGCTCCTTAACTATTAGATATCAAAACCAATGTTGATGCGGTAATACACGATCATTAGACCTACATTCTAAAGATATTTAGGTACATACAGCGTGATTGACAAAAATATGCCAACCAAACCTGTTTTTTAATGAAACACCCTGTATATTTTTGCGTTTTGGATTCATTGTTACATTTAGAAATTTGTGTCTGTATCACTACCGCTTCTGCAGATATCGTCACTTTAGTACCAAAATAGAGTTAACTTTGGAACCACGATGAGCGTTGTCACCACGATTTTGTAAATTTGTTTATACCACCGACTATTAATAATAGTCTGTTAACAAACAAACTGGGAAATTTTTCGAAAACATGTAAACTATACAGAATGATTAACTTATGCGAAATGTAATTTTCTCAATTTTTCAAATGCAACACCTGTATTTTTCACATTTCGATTCCCCGTGAAAAGTAGATACTAATTGATAATTAGCGCTTTTATTTTCTAAAATACAAATTTACTATGTAACAATCAAATCAGGTAGGCTAACCGCTGGTAATAAAGAAGAACAATTGCATTTATTGTTTTGACGTTTGTATAATCATTAAAATATTGTTCCATTAGTTTGTGTGTTTTTGGATTGTCGTTTTGTCAATTTTGTATAAAATGAATTTTTCCAAAGAAGAAATGGTCGATACGATCTTTATTTACGGCGAAGCTCAAAAAATGCTTTGCTGGCTACCCGTTTGTCTGTAACGATATTCAGAAGACAGCCAGAAGAATCGTTTATGAAGAGTGGATATTTATAAATTCTAAGGGAAGCTCAAAACTTTGCTGGCTACCCGTTTACTGAACGATATGAAGTTATCTCTTGAGAAAACCGAAACTTAGTGAATGTAGCTAATATTATAAATTCTGGAAGTGTGTTACAGTTCGCAGCTTAAAAAAACAAATTGAATAAATTCTATTTACGGATGAGGCAATCTCTTTAGAATAATGCAAATTAGTACCAGAGCTAACTATCAATAGATCTAGATATTAACACAGTTGCAGCTTTTGATACCAGCATCGATGATCAGTTAATGATGGGAAATCAACTTTGAAGTGAAATAGATCTTCAAAATTTGATGGATCTTACTGGGTAAAGACTAACAGTCATTTAGAAAATGATTTGTTAAATTTTATTTACGGTGAGAATATTCGTACTATTGGTTTCATGATAGGATAAGGCACAGTTCAGATAAAATTGCACATCTTAAGATTGCTGATCACCAGCATCGATTTTTCAGTTAATGCTAGAAAAATTTACAATCATCTTCCACCAATGTGAAGATATTTAAATGGGAGTCTTACTGGATACAATATTTACAGCCTCTAATGTTGTTCGAGTGAATCTTTCGTTTGGAAAATTGCGAGGTAGATAATGTTCAGCTTTTGATTTCAATTGAATGTGATGGTTTATGTGTTGAAAATGGTTACTTGTTCAACTATTTTACGCCCTTGATTTCTTCCTTTGGTTAGATTAAGTTTACCAACATCCTCCACCAGAATTTATTTCCATTATATTTTCTTAGAGCTGCATTTCAATCCATTTCGCCTTAATGTTGTTGAGTGAATCTTTCGTTTCAAACGAATTGCAAAGTGTTTAGCTAGGGTCAGCATTTTGAACATTTAATTTGAATTTATGGTTTTATTCGTTTATTTACTTGTTCAACTTATTTTAGGTGTGGAATTATTTATTGCTTATTATTAATTAGTTTTCCTATCAGTTAAAGAATTTATTTGCCATTCATTTTCTTAGTTGCTCTGGATTTTATGTTATTGTTCTTCTGATGTCAATATTTTCAAATAAAGCGTCAATATCTCAAGAAGGGTCGTCTAGCCTAGAAACCTATTATCAATTAGTATCTACTTTTCACGGGGAATCGAAATGTGAACAAATATACAGGGTGTTGCATGTGAAAAAATTGAGAAAAATTACATTTCGCATAAGTTAAATCATTCTGTATAGTTTTACGTGTTTTCGGAAAAATTCCAAATTCAAATTTGTTTGTTAGTAGACTATTATTAATAGTCGGTGGTATAAACAGATTTACAAAATCGTGGTGACAACGTTCGCATCGTAGTTCCAAAGTTAACTCTATTTTGGTACGTACTAAAGTGACGATATCTGCAGAACGGTTAGTCATACAGATACAAATTTCTATACTTTTATTCTAAATGTAACAGTGAATCCAAAAATGCAAAAATATACAGTGTTCCATTAAAAAAACACAGGTTTAGGTTGGCATATTTCACCCTGTATATACCTAAATATTTTTAGAATGTAGGTCCAATGATCGTGTATTACTACACCAAAATTGGGTTTGATATCTCTAATAGTTAAGGAGAAATCCTTCGTCCATATATTATATATATATATATATATATATATATATATATATATATATATATATATATATATATATATATTTCACTTTATTATGCTTTTCACATTACAACATTAAACGTTTAGCCGAAAATTTATTCTGAAGAACTTCTATCAATGTGTATATGCTGAATAATAATCAACCATCAATTCAATTACGACCTTCTAAATAATTGATAAAAGAATGAAAAAACATAATTAATTATTCACGTGGCATGCTGTAATATAATAAATTAAAAGCACACTTTTTATAATTGCATTATTCTGTATAAAATAAAAAATTCAACAAATCCTGACCGTGTCCATTTTGTTAAAATCTCTGCGGTATAAATTTTCCAAAGTAAATAGAAAGGGTTTGAATAAATTAAGGTTAAACAATTAATTGACGTTAAATTTCGTTCGAGGTCCTTAATTACGATGCGATCGTTAAATGAACACGCCTTTTTCAAATGCTCTTTATGGAGGAATTTATTTTTCCATCATACTTGTCATATAAATTCCTTAAACTTTCCACATTTTTTACAAATGCGGTTTTTCAACGTCATTTATTTCAGGACTTTAAGAATGTCATCATATGAGGTTTATAAATTCATCAATTTCAACGGCCACATTTTTGTATATCTACACAATTTTATATTTCCATTCTGTTAGTGTGTTGTAGTAGCAACATACCCAAAAATAATTTAGTTGTGGTTGATAGAAATTCAATAGGATTATCTATGCTTCATCGACAATTAATTCCATGTCTAATCCAATTTGGTATAAAGGATGATTTCTATTTATGTAATAATAGAAGTTTAAGCAATTATTATTATATTATATATTAGTTTTTAGAATGTACACAAAATATATGATTTTATTTCTTATGCAAGAAGCAACTCCTTTATATCACCCGACTTTTATATGAGAAAGTTACAGTAAAAATACGAACATTATTTTTCATCCAGAAACGAGATTTTTTGAGATAAATTGGAAACTTCAAGTCGTATCAGTAATACTCTAGAGTGTAAATAACAAAGAAAGGGCATACTTTAGTAAAATTTTCGAAGTAGTATTACATCGAAAATATATATATTCCTTTTCCATTAAAAAAATTTGTCAAGATAATGTTGTGACAAACCAAATTTTAAAGTGCAAAAGCATTCATTTTCATAAAATTGTTGTGGCACTTGTAACCATTTGGAAATGGGATACTTAGCAATGTTATAAGGATAAGGAAAATACAATTTTCACTTTTTCAAACAAGTATTTTTCAAGAAAATAAAAAAAGTTAAATGACGTTGACAACATTGAAACTCAGTTGCAGTGTGTGTACAGCAAAAATTCGTATGGGATGCTTGCTAGCAATGGTTTTCATACGAATGCTACAGGCGTAGTTTGCTTAAGGCTCAAACATCAAAAAGAAAACGTTAAATTTTGAATTGCATCTAAGATTGTTTGTATTATATGTACGTTTCTTAAATTTCTACCAGTCATCATTTTAGATTTCACTTGCGCCTAACAAGTTTGTATATCTATCACTTATGAGTACCTACTTACACAAACAAAGGATTATGTCGGGCAAGGGTAGGATTAATATGTGAAACAGATAAGACACCGTAAATCACACTAAAGAAAGAGGGGCAATTTCTTTTATTTATTACATTACTCAGATACAAAAATAGATTGCATACTTCACACAAATTTGATTGATTTAAAATATTAATCAAATGCTTCAACTCTGTAATCAGATTTATTAGGATCCATTTGATTAAATATGTAATTAACATTTTACTTATTCGAATTGCATAATTAGTACATTTGTACAGGATTTTATTAAGATATAGTGTATTCGTTCTAGGATTGTTGGTGAGTGATTAGTAACTCCAACTTGTAAAGTGTGTGGTTCAAGATTTCAAAATGTCAGTAGTCCTTAAAGGTTTCTACATTAAAATTACATCGGAGTGTTATTCTCACTAATACAAGTACCATTATGACTACTAGGTAATTATCAAGTAGTTACGATGACAATACAAGGGTTTTCACGATAAGCGTTAATTAGACGTTTCTGGCAAACCAGACAACGGATCAACCTGAAAATTTGACAGTATGCATAAATTAATATGATCTACACGCCTAAAATTTTATTTTAGACTATGCGGCGTTGCCACTTCTACTATAAAGTAGCGACTACTTTGATTTTTCAAATGGAACACCCTGTATATAATATCATATTATGATTTCCTATTACTTTGTCAACAACTTAATGTACTATTTCCCTATACCTATCAATTACCGTTTAAGAGATATAAATTAATTTCGATTTTTTTTACAAAACATGTACTTTTATAAACGCTGATAATCTTGAACTCTCTGGTACTAAGACGATCAAATTCGAAATGGAGTGGAGTGATACCATGAGGATCTTCACTTCGAGTCATATTTTTATTTGCCTCATACAGGGTCTTTAAAAAATGCAGATACTTTGTTCACATGAAAAAACGAGTTGAAGTCAATTTTTTTAAATGGAACACCCTGTATATTTACACATTTTTGAGCTCTACATCCAATTTTAGATTGACTTTAATCAGATAATGCTATTTCGATTTCGAACCGTTTTCGAGATAAACTGTTTCAAACAGAAACTGACGTGGTTTCCTTGTATTCATCACTTATTTTTTAAATTTAACAGATTCCGCTCGATGTTCCTTCATCAGTCACAAATAATACAATGAATAAGTAATTATTAAAATACTCTTCAACCATCAAATGAAACTTCTCTTCAAACAATAGCGCTGACACACGAACTGAAAACAATTTCAGGAATTAGTAAGTTAATTCAATTATCAGTGTATTTCAGAATATGTTCGAACACATCGCCACCTCTACTTAAACAAACATGTAATCTCTTCAAAAGATTTTCATGTGTAGCGCTTCTGATTAAGTCTGGAGTTAAACTATTGAAAGCAGTTCTAACTCTCGATTTCATATCTTCCATTTTTGTTACTGGGTTGGAGTAAACCATATTTTTAATGAAACCCCAGATAAAATAATCTATTGTATTGCCATCTGGTGTTCTAGGAGGCCAACGAAAAGGTCCATTATTACCAATCCATCTGTCTTCGAAGATTTCAGTTAAAGCTTCGCCTACTGAACGAGAATTATGGGGTGGAGCACCATCCATTTGGTACCATACACGTTCTCTTCCTGGCCTATTATTTAAAATCATTTGAATTCCATTTCTCAGTAAATCTTCATATTTTGTTGCATTCAAATTATCATCATAAAACTCGATATAAAAAATTTACTCATTCTTTATGACACAAAAGACATTAAATTGACATCTTTCTTGAAAACCCCTTTAGCGAACGACATGAGGATTTTCTGGCACCCAATAATGACTGTTGTGTCTGTTGAAAATTCCATTTTTTGTAAACTTGGCCTCATCTGTCCATATGATATTATCAAGGAAATGTTCATCCTCTTGAGTCTTGACAAGTAACCATTCAAATAATTCCACTCTACGAGACAAATCAGTCTCTTTCAAATGTTGGACACAGTAGAATTTATAGGGATGCCATTTGTACTTATTAAGAATGCGATAAATTGTCACGTAGGGTATACCTATCTCCCTTTCAGCCTCGTGTAGAGAAGCATTTGGAAATGCATTAAAAAATCCCAAAACTGTTATGCCATGTCATCATCATCCACTTCAGGCTTTCTACGAATGATTTTTGAACGAAAGGTTCCATTCAACCTACAGTTTTGTAGTAGTCGATTTATCACATTATTATTATGCTTCGGAAGTTGTGGATATCTTTTATGAAATACTCGGCATGTTCTACTTGCAATTCTATTGCACTCACCACGAATAATTAATAAATTCAAGAAATCTTCATTACTGTAACCTAATCTTGACATTTCTCTATTATAATTAGTATCACAATCAGTCAAAACCACCAAAGAAAGTTTGACGTTTCAAAATTGGATCATTTATTTTTCCAAAGCACACTATTAAAAAATATTAATTTGCAATGTTGTACGGTAGAGACACTCAATACCTCAATGCATACAAATTGTAACTTTTTCTAAGGTACATATCAGTTTCGAATTGACTGATTTGAGACTGTTGAAAAACTAAATCGAAATGAAATTGTATTACGTAGTATAAAATAGATGTTAAATCTCAAAAATAAGTGATGAATACAAGAAAACCACGTCAGTTTCTGTTTGAAACAGTTTATCTCGAAAACGGTTCGAAATCGAAATAGCATTATCTGATTAAAGTCAATCTAAAATTGGATGTAGAGCTCAAAAATGTGTAAATATACAGGGTGTTCCATTTGAAAAAAGTATCTGCATTTTTTAAAGACCCTGTATGAGGCAAATAAAAATATGACTGGAAGTGAAGATCCTCACTGTATCACTCCACTCCATTTCGAATTTGATCGTCTTAGTACCAGAGAAAAAGTACATGTTTTGTAAATAAAAATGGAAATTAATTTATATCTCTTAAACGGTAATAGATAGGTATAGGAAAATAGTACATGAAGTTGTTGACAAAGTAATAGGAAATCATAATATAATATTATTACAGGGTGTTCCATTTGAAAATCAAAGTAGTCGCTACTTTAGAGTAGAGCGGCAACGCCGCATCATCTAAAATAAAGTTTTAGGCGTGTAAATCATATTAATTTATGCATACTGTCAAATTTTCAGGTTGATCCTTGTCTGGTTTGCCAGAAACGTCTAATTAACGCTCATCGTGAAAAGCCCTGTATGTCTGAATTCGTTTAAAAATTGGATGTTATAACATTATTATATATATTTATATTCAAAGTCCATAATGGTTATGGATTAATACACGCTACCACTCTACCATCCAAGAAAAACAGCCTTCTATTATATAGAAAAAACAAGAAAGAAAAGAATGGTTAACAAGGAATAACGTGTTACGCGCATGACACTACTAGAACATCAGCTCGTAAAGGCAAAGTAGATGTTATCAACATAGCTCAGTGGTCGAGTCCTGGATTTTGCTCAATCTACAAAAATGTACTCGCTACACCTCAACAAACTCACAATCAGTTCTAAAAATGTCACACAGGCGCCACTTGGCTTTCAATTTTTAAATTAAACACGTCACGAACTAGATCTCAAGGTCCACATAAGTCAGGAACGCGAACTGTTCACTCAATATTCGAAAAACTTACACAATCCCCAAAAACTCCTCGCATCCAGTGCTCGAGTCATCGCAACACACCGTAATTTTTGGCTCACTCTGTAAATTGGCTACAAAATTCACTATTATAATTTACTCTTTCCACCTCAAATTTCCTCAATATAATCTTGGATTTGGTTACTTAAACTCAAAAATTTACGTTGACACGCTACAAGCTTCACGTCATAAAACTATACTGATCAAAAATTACTCTAGAAATTTCTGCTTAAATGTCGTAACTTTATAAAAAACTTCTCAAGAAAATAAAGTGAGCCTAATTAAAATTTTCAACTTAATCAAACAGAAAACTTACTAATTTAATATTAATTTAGTTTCAAATCCTTATAAAACTTTACATTAAAATTGAATAAGAAGCTTATATGATTCAAAACTCAAAAAAAAACTTTTATTTAATAAGTCGCAAAATATTACTGAGATGTTAATGCTTTTAAATCTGCAAAACCTTGACGTGCTGTAATTTCAAACTCGCAAACAAACGCAAAATGCTTAAAATAACCTATATTAAAATAAAATAAAGTAAAACGTAAAAAAATATAATTGTGTCAATTTAAGGCAGTGATCGCATAGCAGAAGGAAAATGCCAAGGGCATTCGCCAAAACAATCAAACACGAAAATACGAATTTCCGCAACAAAAGATAATTACCTGGTGTTACGTTTAAACATAAAAAATGAAAAACCATAAAGGTCATAATACATTCCGAAAGGTTATTTTGGATAACTAGTAATTAAATTTATTTTTAAAAACAGTGTAAAGGAAAAAAGGAGTGATACGCAAATTTAAACCATAAATCAATACTTCCACGGAATCTCACATTAAATTACAGAAAATCTACCAAATAATTATTTACGTACTTCCTGTAATCACAGTGGGAACAAAATTCAATAAACAATAAAACAGTTCTTACTTTGTGTGTTCCGTTAACGATAATTCTATCTAACATTGACTCAGTTCCAATTATTTAATCTTTAAGTTCCAACAGAACGATGCACTTTTCGTCAACTTCTAATAATCTTTAATCAAGTACAATTATTGTGTGATATTCCAACACGATATAATTATCAATTTCGCTTTTAGGAAATATCATTAACGTTAATATACTTTAACGCTCCACTATTCATCAACATAGCACGCAGTACATTGAGACCTTCGTGTCGTGACGTCATCTAATAATAATTTTAGTAACTATGGTAACTTAAAAAAAAGTTGCATGGGCCAGGACTCGAACCCGCACCAACCACGTGGCAGACAACTGCTACCGCTAGACCACCAGCGCTCTAGCAGTTTGACATTGAAGGTGATATTTAAATTACATAACGTCATATTTCGGTACGAGGGTCTCAATTTACCTGGTCCTATCAATATACGGCAATTACTATTGGCATCACAAAATAAAATTTACACAACATAAATTCAAGTCCGGAGATTTCCATAGTTCAATTACCTTCTTAAACAAAATACGTTTTGCGGGGCATCTCTACTCAACTCTCAACAGTTTGGGATACATAATTATACAAACAGGCTGGGCCAAAAATGAAGAACCGTACTCCACTATTTCCATAATAACTAAGCTCTTCATGTGTACAATAATAATGGGTTGTTGACGTCGTAAATAATAAAAAATACGCATATTGTAAAGCACGTTAAAGAAATCCTAACAAATTACAATGTCGACACCCTTTTCTGTATTCAGTCCACTACTCCATTAACCCCCGGTCCTTAGCCTACACTCCTCACAACTACTATTCAACTACATGTCTACTACTTTCAACATCCCAACTGCTACTATCAAAATCTGAACTTCGACTCACTAATTACGAATAATCAATGCCTCCTCATCCGGCTGATATCAAAGAAAACATGCATACAAGCGAAATAACACAATGACACTTCATCCTTACCTTAATTCATGCACCCAAACAAGAAACGCTGAAAACATAACCAACCCGTCATTCAAAATTCAACACTGCTGTTTCACCACAACGACTGTACTTGCTTTACAGATAACACCGCAACTAAAGCTACTATACTGAAATTTTCACAATTCTTTCTTTCTTGACATCAAGTAAGAGCGAGATGCATAAAATATTCTTAAATTTTAAAACGTGAACTTTCACATGAACGAATAAAAACACTGTACAAATCGCAACTCATAATTCTGATCTCAGTATAATCAAACAGTTTTGTGATTTGTCAATCAACCTACAAGACAGCAAACGCTGAAGTTTCTCTCTATTTTTTGAAGATGTTGAACATTGTGTTTTACGTCTTCCTCCATACCATTCTCACTTGAACTCGATTGAACATATTTAGGGTATTTGTAAACAGTTTTATGATAAACAAATTGGTAACAAGGGTTATACAGACGACAGCGTCATAATAATGTGGATACTGGCTCTACATCAAGTTACATCAAAATATGATCCAATACGGTTACTAAAACCGAAAAATTAATTATGGATAATTGGCAAAAGTGAGAGTGAATACAATGAACAACACAACAATGAGATTAATTATTAATATTCTGTTCCTAGCCTTTTATGTATTAACCTAGCTTAACGTATAATTTGTAATGCACAACTTATGTTAGTCATTATGATATCGATCTCAATCGCATTATTACAAATAAATTGTTTAGAACGGCTGACTTTCTACTTTAAAAATTTGTAACATAAGCTGAGCTCATTATTATTGATTGAACTGGATTTTATGTAATGCAACTCCATACTACAACACTGTACTTCATCCGATTGAGTATTTAAACTAAATTTATTTATCATTATTTATCAATTAAAAAGTGAAAAGAATTGTATACATCTAATTCGTCGTCTAACAACTGACCTGAGTATTTTATCTTTGTAACGTGCCAACTTTCGGTTGTCGTTATCTTAATGCAAATTTTGAATTTGTGTTATTGCTTGTAAATATATTTACATTACTTGGGTAGATTTAGGCATTTTTTTCTTTCAATAATTAAATTTTGGTGAATATATCGATACTGTCTCCTTAGTGTACATAATTACGAATACCCGTGTATATATTTTTGTCGTCTATAATGAGTATTTAGCCACATCAATTTTGTTTTAAGCGCAAGGCGAACCTGAGTGTAATACCGGTCCACCTACCTTGCAACGTACATATATCTTAAATTGCCTTCCCTGCATAAGGTATGCAACTGCTTGTAATTACATTTTTGTATTAATTTACCTTATCTAATAGGGAGAACCCTCCCTTGTGTTAAGAAACTCCCTCCTCTTGCATTAAAAAAATTTAGTATCGTTTGTAATTGAAGATATATAGCTTTTTTCACGTTGAAGAAAGCGTGGTCGAATGACGTCATGAGGTAAAAATTGCGTACATATAGTACTTTGGCTAACGCAAGTAGTTATCTCAAAGGAAAGTTGAATCAGAGATACCTTATCATTTGTGTCATTAAATATGAAGACCGACCGTGTTACGCTTGCTGTTAGTCACCCCGCATTAGTAGCCACAACATCTGTTCTGGTTGCTCTGGTTCGAGCATATATTACGTTTACCTATATCTTATTGAAAAGTACTGGAGATTGTCTTGTCTTACCTGGTGTTTTGTCTTATCGTATCGTCAAGAAATGAAGTTCTCGTCAGCTATTGGTTTCAACGTTAAAGTAAAGTTGGTCTATAGTTTCGGAAGTTTTAATACTGTTGTAATGAAAATAAAATCCCTTTTTGAAATAATTATACATAAAGATAGATTATACGTATAGTTTAGTTACCGATTAAGAATTGGTTTACGCTTTGCGAAAAACTATGCACTATTTTATTTGCGTGTGTGCTGAAATTAATCCATAAATACAGCTGTTGTATTGTTTATTAAGATTATTTGTGGTATTAAAGTACAACTTTTTCATTATCTGTTGCATTCTAATTGTTTAACCTAATAAAGAATGAGTGGCGCTCTACTTGATTAACCCCCTCCCTTACGACCTAATAGAGAAAAGAGCTATAAATCTACAATCAGTTTCGTTTATTACTAAGCGGGTGGTTATGTATTTGATTTTCTAAATTATGCATTTCTGCTAACAAATGACATAATAGGTTTCCCATTATAAGACCTACCTTAGAAGTAAATATATCGTTATGAAATTCAAAGTAATTTTGATCTAAACATTCTATTAAGGTACCTTTCTGTTTTAAAGAGGGATTCATGTTTTTTTTTGTTAACACATTATAACATTTGCGACCTCTACACCTGGGGTCGACAAAAACAAATTCTTTACATCGATTGAAATCAATTTTGCGTTTTAGGGATATTTAAATTTCGAATATTTTCCATTAACTGAAATAAATTTTTAATACTGTGTTTAGGAGAAAACTCACAATTTTGTGGGATAGTGTCTATTAATCTGTTAAATATTTGCAGGTGCTGTTACGTATGAAACTGAAGGTCTAATTGGATAATCCTTTTTATCAAGTTTTATTAGGAATAAAGTTAAATAAAGTGAATTCATAATAGTTAAATAATAACAATAGTTAATTTTGTTCAGTAAAAAGGCTGTTGTTTGTATGATACCTTTAGTTTGTTTTTGGAAAAACTGTAAAATCTGACCGTGTTTTTTGAAATTTGTCGTTGTTTAAAAATAATAAAGTTTGATTCACAATAGATCTTTGATACAAAACGACCAAGTTTTGATTTTTTAGTCAATATTTATATTAATATTAAAAGTGGAAAATTAGGATTATTAGAAGCTTTAGAAATTAAAAAGAGAAAATACTCAAGTCAGTTATTATATGAACAACTAGATGTATACAGTTCACTTTTTAATTGATAAATTATTGCCTCCCCCCCCCCAATTACATAAAACTCGTGAAATATTGTATAAAAACATAGGCATTGTAAATAAATTTAGCTTAAATGCTCAATTTGATGAAGACAGTCCAGACAATTGTCATTTTAAGTAATATAGTGAAACTTTAAAAACATGTTTACTTTTATTTCTACTCAAGCGGTATGAAGCTTTATCATGTAAAATCCACTTCAATCGACCTATTAGCTATTGTTTACTATCAAGGGAATAATGGGCTCCGCATTTCTAACAAATTCTAAAGTGAAAAGTCACCGGTTCTAAACAATTTATTTGTAATAATTGATTGAACTTGATATGAAATTGACAAATTGTGTAAAGAAATGGCTAGGAACAGAATATTAATAATTGTTCTACTCATTACTGTATTATTTTCACTCTCATGTTCATTATTATCGCTGTCATCTTCTTCTAAGCTTATTACAATCCTTTTTACTTTACCTTTTTACAATAATTTCTCACTTCTCTATGCTTTTGACACCTATCCATAGTTAGTTTTTCGGATTTAGTAACCGTATTGAAGCATATTTATGGTGCAACCTGCTGCAGAGACAGTTTCTACGACTCTGTGGTCTCTATAACCTTTATCTCCAATATGCCTATCATAAAGCTGTTTATAAATCACCAAATTTTCACAATCGGATTGCGTGCGTGCGTGTGTGTGTATGTATGTGCATGTGTGTGTGTGTATATGCATGTGTGTGTGTGTGTGTCTGTGCCTATGTCTGTGTCTGTGTCTGTGTCTGTGTCTGTGTCTGTGTCTGTGTCTGCGTCTGCGTCTGCGTCTGCGTCTGCGTCTGCGTCTGCGTCTGCGTCTGCGTCTGCGTCTGAGTCTGTATCTGTGACAGTGTCTGTGTCTGTGCCTTTGTGCGTCTGTTTGTCTGTGCCCTTGTGCATCTGTGCGACTGAATGCGAACGCGAAGGCGAACGCGAACACGAACACGAAACGAACACGAACACGAACACGAACAAACAAAACACAAACACAAACACAAACACAAACACAAACACAAACACAAACACAAACAACAAACACAAACACACAACACAAACACAAACACAAACACAAAAACGACACAACACACAACACAACACAAACACAAACACAAGACACAACACAACAAACACAGACACACAAACACAAACACAAACACAAACACAAACACAAACACAAACACAAACACAAACACAAACAACAAACAAACCAAACGCAAACACAAGCGCACACAAACACAAACACAAACACAAACACAAACACAAACACAAACACAAACAACGAACACGAACACAGAACACGAACACGAACACAACACAAACACAAAACAACAACACACAAACACAAACACAAACACAAACACAAACACAAACACAAACACAAACACAAACACAAACACAGACAAACACAAACACAAACACAACACAAACACAAAAAACACAACACGAACACAACACGACACGACACGACAGAACACGAACACGAACACGAACACGAACACGAACACAACACAAACACGAACACGAACACGAACACGAACACAAACACAACACAAACACAAACAAAACAAAACACAAACACAAACACTAAACACAAACAAACACAAAACAAACACACAAACACAAACACAAACAAAAACAACAAACACAACAACCACAAACACAAACATAAACATACAAACACAAACACAAACACAAACATAAACACAAAACTAACAACCAAACACAACACAACACTAAACAAACACAAACACAAACACAAACACAAACACAAACACAAACACAAACACAAACACAAACACAAACACAAACAACAAACACAAACACAAACACAACCACAAAACACCAAATACGAACACGAACACGAACACGACACACGAACACGAAAACGAACGCGAACACGAAACACAAACACGAACACGAACACGAACACGAACACGAACACGAACACGAACACGAACACGAACCACGAACACCGAACACGAATACGAACACGAACACAAACACAAACACGAACACGAACACGAACACGAACACGAACACGAACACGAACACAACCACAAACACAAACACAAACACAAACACAAACACAAACAACAAACACAAACACAAACAAACACAAACACAAACACGAACACAAACACAAATAAACACGAACAAATACGAACACGACCACGACCGACGACCACACCACGTAACACGAACATTGAAACTACGAACACGAACATATCGACTCTTTAACGAATCACGAAACACGTATTACAACGAACACGAATTCACTGGAACACGAACACGAACACGTAACATCGAACACTGAACACGATACACGAAACAACACAAACAAAACATCAGTAACAGACAAACAAAACAATACACACAAAACTTATTTTAAACAATAAATACAACACAAACAGACATCATAACAATAACACAACCACATACAAAATACATCATAACATTAAAACAAACACAAAACAAACATGAAACCTAACCACAAACAAACACACAAATCACAAACACTTTTTTAAACACAACATTCAACACAAAAGACAAATTCACATAACACATAAACTAAAACACTAACACAAACACAAATCATCATAACATAAACATCAAACAAAACACAAACACAAGACAAATACACAAACACAAACATAACACAAACACTAAACACATAACACAAACACAAACACTTAAAACAAACACAAACACAATTAACAAATTAAACCATACATACTCCTGACACGAACACGAACACGAAATGATCACTGTAACACGAAAACGAACAGCGAACACGAACACGAACACGAACACGAACACGAACACGAAGCACGATACACGAACACGAACACGAACACTGTAATCATTACGAACACGAACACGAACACGATTATCTACGAACACGAACACGAACACGAATCATCGAACACGATACACGAAGCCGAACACGAACACGGGAACACGAACACGAACACAAACACAATGAACAAACAAAACAAACACAAACAAACAACAAAAACAAACACAAACACAAACGTAAACGCATCGCACAAAACCCCCAACACACCTACCCGAGAAAAAATTTTGAAAATTTAAACCGATTACATATCTTTCTCTTTGTAAGTAAGTACATATGAGAAAGCAATTGTTTTTAAAATTATTTCATTTCTTATAATTCTCACTTTGTGGTTGGAAAGTAGCGTGTTGTTCTACACCAGATACTTTTTAAACATATCGATTTATGTAAAAGTATCATTTAATTGCGTTTAGAATGTTAAAATTAGAATTTCAAATTTAATTGTCATTTACTGATGACCCTAGCTCATTATCTACATTCTAAAGTCTAGTAGTAGTTGCTTAGAATTCATTCATGTAAATACGCCTCTTGATTAGTATCTAACATCCAATTCTATTTTACTATAAAGTATAATTGAGATTTATTTGATGTTAACATGAGTGTTATTACTGTAAGTTTTCATTCCAGCCATATTACTTCAAAAGAAATAAATTTCCTTATATGAAAATGTAAAATGTCGTACTGAATTGAAGATATTAAATTGAAATGTAATTTTAATTTTATTTATGTGTGGCTTTGCCCTTTCTTTTGTTTGTTATTCTGTCGTTTGTGTCCACATCATTGACCACTTTTTGTCTAATTTATCGCTTTCATCACAACTATAGAAGTGATACCAGCTGCTAAAAGTTTTCAAATTACGATAAATTCAAAGTCTAGTCACTCGCCATTTAAACTGACAATTTCAATAAATCAAAGTACGATAAAACATTTTTTCGACGATATAATAGGTTAAAAATTATTTATTCTTAATTACATTCCTTTGAACTTATTCGTCCATAACAAAACTTACAATAAAATATAATAGGTTATACGAAATCACATGACTTGTTACTTCATAACTGTTGCTTGCCATAAATTTGCAATCTCCACGAAAAGATGCTTTCGAACAGTAACCAGATAACCACAGAGTGCATATCACAGGTCTCAAACAATGTGTAAAACTTTGAAATTATAAGATTTTGAGGATCACTATGAGAAACTTGGAAAGATACAGATTCGGTTAAGGAGAGAAAAGTTGCGTAATGAAAGGCGTTAGAAATCTCTAAAAAATATTTGGTTCTTATGTTATTTTGAAAAAATTGCATTTTTGAATTGTACAAATTATTTTTATTTCTAGACATAAACCGATCACAGTTCTTACAGCAATTTTTAATGCCCCTTGAGGTGGCATTATTAGTTTTTTAATCCGACGTTTCGTCTTTGCGTAACCATCATCAACTTAATTTTTTTAAATACGGCCTTGATATGCCGAGATCGTGTTATTAAAGTCCTTTTTATTCCGAATCCAATTATGAATAATACATTATGGTTTAATTCTTTTTAGTCTTTTTCCGGCCATAATCAAAAAATTCCTATTACGGACCTGTACATAGTTCTTTATTTTTTAAGAATTAATAATTACTTATATCTATGAAAAGTGTACATCAGTTAAATATTTGATAGCAATCCAATGACTTAATTGAAGTACTAATTTAATAAAAAAACAAGAATCATATCAAAGTAAATCATGATGGTAAAGAACGGTCGTTATGCCGAAAATACCAATCTACACTATCCATCCAAATCGACTTTTTTGTTTAAACGCGAATTGTTTCCAGACCAATAATGGACATTTCTTCTATTGAAAACACCATTATTCGTAACCATGCTCTCACATTTTAAGAATAAATAATTGCCTAGGTCAGTTAACAGTTTAGATCATTTAGATATTTGATAACAATCCAATGGCAGAATTATGTCAGATTCATGCATATGTAACAAATCCTACTTCTGATAAAATTATATCCTGTTTTTAACTAGACAAAAGCATGCTTTGGAAAACAAATAAGTGTGATAAGGGTGATGATTAGTGTGTAATAATAGATTTTTTCCATTAATATTATGCTTTCTAATGAAGAAAAGTTTGACATGGTGTCATCTTTCATTTCATCTAACCAAAATAACCTGCAGTTTCTCAGCGCAAGACTAGCCATGAAGAAAGGGTACATAATGTTTTGTTAGCTGACATTGAAAATGCTGTATATCCACTCGGTGAATTCAACAAAATGTTGATATGCCAAAATCAACGGCGCATTTTTTTAGAAAAACAAAAATTTCATTCATACAAGTGAAGGATTTGCCAAGGACTTAGATCGGGTGATTTAGAAAGATGTCGCTTACTCTGTGAATAGTGCACAAGAAAATGCCAGGAGAATATGAATTGTCCATATCAAATTATATGGTCTGATAAGAGCATTGTTACAAACAATGGCGTTTTAACAGAAGAAATGTCCATTATTGGTCTGAAACAAATCCACATTTAAATAAAACGTTAAAACATCAACACCGATTTGGTTTTAATGTGTGGGCTGGTATTGTCGGCACAGCGATTGTAGGACTTTATTTTCCATTATAGTTTAACAGCAGAGCGTTACTTTCATTTACTGGAAAATGATTTAGAGGATGGTCTCGTTAATATTCCTCTGGTGAAAGCTGGTGGTTGTTGGATACAGCAGGATGTTGCACATAATTCCAGGAGAGTCAGACATTATCTTTCAGTGCCATTTCCAGGGTAAGTCATTGATACCCCTTCAGAGACACCCTGTCCACCGCATTTTTGGCACAACAATTGCAGGTCCGTTCTTTACCATCATAATGTACTTTAATACAGTCGTTATTTTTTTATTAAATTAGTACATCAATTTATTCATTGGATTGCTATTAAATACTTAGATGATATAAACTGTTAATAGATATAGGAAATTATTAATTCTTAAAAAAGAAAGAAATGTATACAGGTCCGTAATAGGAATTTTCTTGACTGAGGCCAAAAAAAACTAAAACGCAATTAAACCATAATGTGTTATATATTATTGGCTTCGGAATGAAAAGACATTTAATAAGTTAATACTTATCTTTTTTGGGGTGTACTTTAAATTATACAATCTAAACGTTTCGATAACACTTACAGTTATCTTCGTCAGTAGTAATGTTTGTTAAAAATTGTTAAAGATGTAGTAAACAATTTTGTCTAATTTGACAAAATTGTTTACTACATCTTTAATTCAAATGACAAAATTGTTTACTACATCTTTAACAATTTTAACAAACATTACTACTGACGAAGGTAACTAAGTATAAGTTTAGATATATTCATTAAAATACACCATAAACAAAAAGATAAGTATTTTATTATGAGTGTTAATGGTGAAAGTTTACATTTTCATATTTAATAAGTTAATATCAGAATACTAGTACCGTATTTAAAAAAAGGAAGTTGATGATGGTACCGCACAGACGAAATGTCAGATTAAAAAACACCTTAAAGGGTATTAAAAGTTGCTGTAGAAGAGTGTCATCGGTTTTGGTCTAGATGAAATATTAACGCCAGAAGAAATAATTTGCAAAATAGTTTAAGAACCAAAAATATTTTCAAGGCTTTCTAAACATCATTTTCTTAGGCTTTTGAATATGCAACTTTTCTCGTACTTAACGAAATCTGTACCTCTTATCGTTTCAAGATACCCATAGTGGCCCTCATTATCTTGGATACAGGGTATATTTATATTAGTCGTCCCAGCGCGCTTGGCTACACCTCTTAATAATTTATTTCTCGCCACCCTCACTCTTTTCAGATAAAAACTGAAATTCTCTATATACCACATTGCATTAAAATTAGTTCAGCCATATATTGATGAACCTACGTTCCCTTCATATTTTCCTCCAATTCTTTTCAAATAAATAACGCTTAATCTTTCTCCCTGGCCAAATGTCCCCGCATACCACATTTTATATTAATTGGTCACCCCCCTCTCTTATCTTCAAATAAAAAAACAGATGACGCGAAAATACTTTCCGCGCCCAAAAGTCCCAACGTACATAGTTTTGTTAAAATTTGTTCAGCTGTTTTGAGTTTATCGACCATTTTCACACTTTTTTTCAGATAAAAAGATAAATAACGCAAAAGCACTACCTGTAACTCCAAAAATCTCTTTACCAAATTTTCTTAAAATTGGACCAGCTGTTTCCGAGTTTATCATTAAATCTCATTTATCTCCCACTCTTTTCAGATAAATAACACTTAAATATTCCCAGTGCCCATAATTCCCTATACATCGAATTTCATTAACAATGATTCAGCCGTTTCCGAGTTTATGGATGACCCCCCCCCCCTCCATTATTATATTATGAACCATCGTCTCGGCAAAAACAATCAATCAACTCGTTTCGAAGTTACACGATCAGTAACAGACGCAACAACGATTGTATGTAGCTATGTGCGCTCGTAAAGTAGCGGATTAAATCTGAATGGGAGTGTGGCGGCGCTCCATGTTGTTGAAAAAAGAGGTCACGGTGGTACATAAAGGGCACTTCTAAATCCGGATACAACGTTATTAGAGCCGGGTTGTCAAATAACAAAAATTGTGTCTGTTCACATGGCCGTTTAAATCAAATGTTGCTTCGTCGGAAAAAAATAGTCTTTCTACAAAATTGGCGATGCCATAACATAATTGTTGCATTTGTTCACAAAATTTATTTCGCCGATCAAAATCATTTTCCGACAGCTTGTGAAGCATATCTTGTAGGAATGTTTTCAACACTTTATGCACAGTAAATCGTGCAACACTAATATTATTAACCGTGTCCATAATGGTGGTATTAAAATTATCTGCACTGCTAACACAAAGTTCAACTGATCTTCACTTATCAACTTTCGACTCGAGATTTCGCCACATCTCTGCTTACCCTACCTTGGCTAATGGACGGTCTATCAGAGTGAGTTGCATTGAACAACGCAACCACTTCTGACCTATCTCCGAAACCAAGCAAGCATGCACTGGATTTCAATTCTTTCACGTTCGCTTAATATCCTTATATTTCACAAAGAATGGTTAAGTAGTTACTATGTAAACTCATGATGTCGCCTATCAAAAGCTTAACACAAGTTGCTAGCGTGCAAATAATTAAAACAATTTTAACAAGATGTACAATTCAACGTTTTCTTGCATTGACAATGACACCGAACAAACTCCTGTGATATGATGCATGTTTTGCAGGTGTTGTTTATTGTCATGGTTACTGTAGATAAACTCATGATAACAATGCTGTCGCCTATCATTTCATTGACAATTAAATTTTCTCACTTTTAATGTTTACGATAATTTTTATTCGATATTTCCTTATGTAACCGTCGTCCATATTTACCTTGTCGGACGTAAAAAGATTTACCCTTTCTAATTCTGGAATAAAAAATGGGGTTGATATTTAAAAAAATGTCGATGACGTCGTATCTTTTTATTGACACACTCTGTATATTTCATTTTTACGTAAAATAATTCTAAATTGAAAAAAAAAATCGAAGGGTCTGAGCGTTTTCTTCCTAAACGCTCATTCGAATTTTAATTGAATTTATCCGCTATACTTTATATATATATATATATATATATATATATATATATATATATATATATATATATATATATATATATATATATATATATACAGTGCGTCCGGAAAAATGTCTCGGATTTGGATAGAAGACGAAAAAATAACATGACAAGTTCCTATAATTGTTTTTCCTGTAGACCCTCCCTACGGAGATGTGATCCCCAAAAGGACGCCGCTGGAAATAAGTGTTACTTGAATAACTTTTAAAGTACTTGACATAATTTAAACTAGTAAGGGCCTCTTAAAATAGTATCCTTGAAACATGTTTAGCTTGTTTAGTTTACCAGGGATGCACTAAGGTGTACACCTTAACGCCTACATGTTTAACACCCTGTATGATAAAGATCTTAAAAAGATATTTTTGGGGTAGTTTGAACCTTTCTCTAAAAAAAAGTATACTTGTTTAATATTGATAAAATTAACTATTTTCGAGAAAAAAAATAATAAACGATTTTATGTTTCATTTTCATTTAATTAAAAACTTCATAAGTAGGTTCAACATGGGCTACGTGAAGTCTGGTACACTCGCGAGCACGACCAATTGAGGACTGCTGTACCCGTAACAATAACCCCACTTTGTTTCTTAGCACATCACAATGCAACGTGATTTTCTGTAGAGAAGCTCCTCCCTAGTATCAACCGGACTGGAATACACCAAGGTTTTGAGGTGTCCCCACAGTTAAAAATCCAAAGTCGTCTGGTAGGGAGATCTAGGCCAGGCGATAGGTCCACCTCTACCTATCCAACGGTTTGGATATACGTTATTTAAGTGTTCCCGCACAGCAAGGCTAAAATGAGGTGGTGCCCCATCGTGCATAAAGTACATGTTTCGGAGGGTTTCAAGAGATAAATGCTCTATTACATCTTGAAAAGCGTTCTAGAGGAAATCCAAATAAAGTTGCTCATTCAATCGCGCCGGCAATACAAAGGTCCAATCAAAAAATTACCAATGACTCCTGCCCAGATATTAATAGATTGAAACTGATGTTGATGATGCGAAACACTAGTTGCATGAGGATTTCATCAGCCCATACGTGTGAGTTGTGTAAATTCGTGATACAATTTTTGGTAAAAGCTGCTTCATCTGTAAAAAGAATAGTGCTAATGAAGTTTTCATTATTTCGTTGCTGATCTAATAGCCAGTTTGCGAACTGGAAAATCTCCAGGAATCAATTCATACACTTTTTGCAAATGATATGGGTATAACAGCTGTTCTTAAAGAACTTCATGAATTATTGTTTTCGGCTTATTAAACTGTGCGGCTAATTTGTGAATGCTCGTTGAAGGAGTGCCATCTACAGCATTCAAAATATTTTCCTCTAATTCCACCGTACGCACTGTTCTTGTCAGACCAGCATCAGTACTTTTTTTCTTAAACATTCCTAAAGTTATAAAGAAAGTCAATATTATTACCTTAGTAACCGAAATCACTCACCATTCTCACTTAGACATTGATAAACTCGTTGAAATGTCTTCTGATTTGGAATAGTACGATTAGGAAGTCTCTCGTGATATAATCTTCTTGCTTCCAAAGCATTGCAAGAGGGAAGACCATGCATGAGATGCATATCTGCATATTCAATAAAAGTGAATTCCATATTTCGAATAAGTTTACAATTCAAATCACCACGAAATCCAAAAATCAGTAAATTTAAAGTAAATTAATGTCGATCAATGTATCAGCGATGTGACAAATGTCAAGTACTAAAATACAGGTTATTTACTTATTTCGTATCATAGGAATGTTTGACATATGTTTTTTTAAGTGAAGATAAATAAAATGAACAAGAAATAAAATTAAAGCTCGTGGGTCAATAAACCCACTTAAGTTTGCAACATTTTTTAAATAATTAATATGTTTAATTTGGTTTTCCTAATTTATTATTAAAAGTGTTTTCTCGTAAAAATTCGAGCTTAATTTTCTTTAATAATTTATTAAACATGAAACATTAATTCGTTAATTATTTTCTTTCGCGAAAATAGTTCATTTTATCGATATTAAACAAGTATACCTTTTTTTAGGTAAAGGCTCAAGCTACCCAAAAATATTTTTTTTAGATCTTTATCATATAGGGTGTTAAAAATTTAGGCGTGAAGGTATACAACCTAGTCCATCCATGGTAAACTAAACAAGCTAAATATGTTTCAAGGATCTATTTTAAGAGGCTCTTACTAGTGTCCATCATACCGAATTTTTATTAAATTATGTCAAGTACTTTAAAAGTTATTCAAGAAAAACGTATTTCCAGCGGCGTCCTTCAGGGGCTCACATCTCCGTAGGGAGGGTCTGCAGGAAAAAAAATTTATAGGAACTTGTCATGTTATTTTTTCGTCTTCTATCTGAATCCGAGAGATTTTCCACCTTTTTCGGGACAACTTGTATATGTAAAGGTGTAATTCACAGAAATGAAAATCCATGCGAAAAATAACACAAAATTACAAGTACGTTTAGAATACGATAAGACAACTAAAAAAACTAAAAAAATGTTCAAGAGTTTGGCCCAGTACTTTCTATGCATAGTCTAAAGTTGTCTGTATTACAACTTAATAAGAATTTAATGGTAAATCAATAATAAAGTTATTTTCAAAGTAACAATAATATAATCTAGTGTTAATGTATTTACAAAATATCCATTTGCAAAGACTTCTGAATAACAGGAACTTACACACTTTTTGAAACAACTTTGGCTATACATTTTTTTTATAAATCGCAATTTAATTTTTACAGTACCCTGTGTATATAAAATTTCATGCTAAAAATGACCACCATAAAACTTATTAAGAAAAGTAATGTAAAATTAAAGTATTTTTTAAAAATATATGTATACATTTTCTCATAAAATGTATCATTATTCAGATATGGGAAAAATTTGAACAAACCCCTAAATTTCCATATTAGGAATTTTTTGTCACCAAATTACTCGTCGTTTAAAAAAATTCATAAAACAATTAATTTATGATTTTGAGACCTATAGACCAGTATTTTTACATGTTAAATATAAAACTGTTTCAGATATATTTAATAAACATCAAAAACTGCTCCTAATAAACCCCCCTCTCCGCCACTGCTTTTCTCCCAAAATCTGATCAGCTCCAGAGAAATAAAATCAATCGATTTGGAAATAGTGGAGTCAAAACATTTGCATAAAATATCATACTTCATTCACATCTTCAAATTTGTTTAACTCTTCCCATTGTACATTAGTTCATTTACTTTTCAGCAAATCAGTATTAGCCTTATTAAATTGAAAATAGCTGAAATTGTTTAAAGATACACGGGATATTCGAAGAATTTTACCCAAGTGTGCCCAAAGTTCAATTTCAATATTAACTTGTACACCTTGCTTAATTAAATTACAAAAATTCGGAATATTATAATCACTAATATAGAACATAAATGTACCATTTTTTATCAACGTTAACTCTTCTAATAGATTAAAGTATTCAGAAAGATCACTTACATTATAATTTTTTGCACTTCCGAGACTAACATAGATATTTTAGTCTCTGTCTACAGGGACTAAAGTGGGTCATTTATTCCCTAGGGATTAAATATGTTCTGAACCCCCTAGAGAATTAATTGACAGATGTCAAACTTCAAATATTTTTCATTAATTTTTTTACGAAACATTAACATTAATATTATTATAATTAATAAATATCGGACGATTGATTTCCGAAACGATACTGTTGGATATAAGGTTGAACGCATTTCCAAATGAATCAGTGCCTGTGGGCCGTTCAGATCGGCACGAGGGTCCTGGGAGTAAGGTAACTGGTGTTTTTTGATCACCTCCATCTCCAAAAATTTTTTCCGCGATAAGGTTCTTATTATTCAGGGAGTTTTCCACATACCCTTCTACAACAGTTGCAGACTTCCATCCCCCATGTCTTTTTAAAACGTCAACAGTCGCACCTGAATCAGCTAGTAGAGATGCAGAGGTTCGCCGCCAACAATGTCCTGTATATGACAACGCATCTGGTAGGTTTAAGAATGTTGCAACTTTCTGGGGCAATTTTCCAAATATATTATTTCCTACAGGTTGCATTGTACACTGCTTGTTAACGTAACGAACAAAAAATCTTGAATGGGGAGTTTCGGCTTTTCTCAATGACATATATCTCTTGCTGATGTTTGTATAACTAATGATAGCTTTATATGAATATTTTATAACAAAGTTCCCCTTTGTTCCATTTTTGGTAGCTCTAATGTTAACAAGAAGTCTGTTGCCCAAATCAGTCACATCATTGATTGACAATTCGACTAATTCAAGTCCTCTACAAGCCCTGCCACACCAAATATGAGTGCTACCTACAAACGTATCAATCTGTTAAAGTAGTACAATGCTTTTGGACATACTTCCTTTGTCATTAAAATTGTGTCCTTTTCTGAAGCGTCGTCAATTTGTAGGAATTTACTTATATCAACATTTGTTATATACGTTAGCATAGCTTTTAACATTACTGGGCCGCTTTGTAGAACCAGCAAATTGTTACCTTTTCATTAAATACCGAAGCATTTCGTTAAATTTGTGGAATTTACTTATATCACCACATTTAAGAATATATCATACTTTTATCGTAGATTTTAACGATTTGGAAGGTAGTAAGTCTTCTAAAGCCCTCACTATTGTAGATCAGCATTCGTCGTAATATTGTATTACCCTTTTAAACATTTTTTCAAATATGGCTACCAGCTGTTTACTAATTGCATGCTAACCGACTGTTTTTCAATCAAATTTAGTAATTTTTCAATTTTCACATGCACCACTTTAAGAATATATCATACTCTTTATCGTAGATTTTACGGGATTTGGAAGGTAGTAAGTCTTCTAAAGCCTCTTCAGCGGCTTTTCTAGATCACATTCGTCGTACATATTTATTACCCTTTTGTAAACATTTTTTCAAATATGGCTACCGCTGTTTACTAATTCCCATGCTAACCGACTGTTTTTTTTTCACATAGCAAGATTTCTAGATAATTTTATACAAATTTGTCACATTGACACGAACAAATTTGGAATTATTGTACATAAAAAATAAATACTTTGGAAGTGCAAAAAGATAGCGTATATACTTCGGGACCAAAGTGCCTAAATCCCTTGAGTGGTTGTTGCCTCGGTAACAAACCCCACTCGCAGGATTAAATGCTACACTTTGGTCCCTCTATACACTGTGTCTCTTGAATTTCAGGACATAGGGAATTCCCATGTTAAAATAAACTATTGTAAATATTGGCTCCCCTAATTATTTTACAGTAAAATGTCAAATGTAAAACTTCTTAAGGAAAAAAGGCTGCTTCTTATGTTACAATTACGTTTACATTTGGTTCATCCGTTTTCGAGAAAATTAGGAAAAACTTAAGGGCTTTTTCGTAACCGGTAACGTTGATAAGCCATGTAAGTGCCAGGATAAATACCATAAGGAGCACAAACAAAATAAGTCTGTTATAAACAAGAAGATGATATTCTAAATAAACAAATTAATTATGAAAATTGGAAAATAAATAACAAAAAATCATCATTTCTACTATTTGATCAAGTGTTAAAATAAATCTCCGTTTGCAGCTAAACAATAAATTTTACTTTTCCTTCAATGGTGTAATAATTCATTTTTATAAACAAGTTTTTCTTTAAAAAGTAATAATCTGTCCCAAATAAAGTTTTAATGATGAATGAATTGTTTTTGAACAATGAATGATTTACAATGACAATTAATAATTATTGTTAGCATTGTCTGTCTAAAGCAAAGCAACCTTGACCAGTTACGAAAAAGCCCTTAAGTTTTTCCTAAATTTCTCGAAAACGGATGAACCAAATGTAAATGCAATTGTAACATAAGAAGCAGCCTTTTTTCCTTAAGAAGTTTTACATTTGACATTTTACTGTAAAATAATTAGGGAAGCCAATATTTACAATAGTTTATTTTTACATGGGAATTCCCTATGTCCAGAAATTCAAGAGACACAGTGTATATAATATACTATTCTACAACACAACCTAAATTAATAATAATTATCTTATCACTAAAAAATTTTTACAGGTTATCATTTCAAATTTATTATGCATGTTTTTAAGAATAACAGATACCTGAAAATGATTTTTAACTGCGATTAAAACACCACCACCTCTCGAACTTCTATCACACTTGAGGACTGTAAGGCTATTTTGACGCACCATGTATATACAGTATTTTGATAACGTATGGGACGTATTCTGAATCTAAATAAAGGGAGTTTGCACGAAAAAAAATTTTGTTGTGTGTATGTAGAATATAATTCGTGTAAATGATACGCCACTGAAATTTAATGAAGCATTAGTTATCACATGAAAGAAGGGTTGAATTTTGTAAAAGATTTTGATGTTGAAAGCATTAAATTTGCTTGAAAAATGTTTTGAATAAATTTTACTGGGACGGGCACTGGTAAGTGACTACTGGTCTTTTGCTACTGTATATAAAAGAATTTGGATTAAAGAAATGTTTGTAGACTTATAAGTGAGTGAATTTATGGTATATTGATATTGTATTAACGTGCAGTAAGGAATATGTATGCATAATTTTGTTTGTAGAAATTTTCTAATAATGTGCAATAATGGTAAATTTAATGCCCGTTCAAGAAAGGAGTTGTTAGAATGTGATGATGTTCGCTAAATTGTACGGAAATAGAGTTCGCGCAAATGCAAAATTTTCATAGAAAGTCGAGGTACGGTATGAATAATGTACAGGGTGGCCAACTAAGAATGCGAGGTACTGTATCTGGGAAACTATCCATCGTAGAGGCTTGCGCAAAAAAAATTATACTAAAACGGCCAATACAAAAACCTGGAAAATATTTTCAAGTTTATGAAATGGCCGCTAGGAGGCTGCAATCTTGAATCTAAAAAAGTGATGTTTCTGTGAATTCTGCTATATTAACCTAATAAAAAATAACTGATCTTTAAAGTCGATGATAATCTGAACTTTGTTTGTTTGACAGTTTTTGACGTATGTCTAAAATTAAAGTGGTGGGGGATATTCAAAGGTTTCCTTAAATAACCCCCTGTATCTTCGAAACGGTTAAGCCGATTTTAACAAACTTGGGCGCGTTGAAATGAGCTATTCTTGAGCTGCATAATATTTGAAGTTTTGTTAGTTCCACATGTCGTCGCTAGAGGGCTTTGTTCGACATTCCGACAGAAACGGTTAATTTTCGCAAAATAATTAAATGCATTGGTATGACTTTTTTTCATGAACAAGTAGCTAAATGATGCCTAAACAAGCTCGCGAAAATCGCATCTCGATATCTTGTTCCTAACCTAAAATATCGGCCAAAGAAAACTTTATACGAAAATCCCTTAATTTTTTTTTTAACCATATTGTACTGGAATTGTTTCTATTATGTAAGTTGTGGCCCTAAAAAGGACCGATTTAAAGGAGGAAGGTTTTTAATGCCCCCGTAAATGCTCGAAATGCTGACCATCACGCTCTATGCATTGCTGAAGCCTCTCATGACTAGACGAAACTGCAGCTTCAATTTCGGCTCTCGGTATGTTACGTATTCCGTTACGAATCCGGTTTTTCATATCTTCTCTAGTAGTAGGTTGAGTCCGAAACACGATGTCCTTTAAACGCCCCCATAAATCAAAATCGAGGCAAGTTAAGTCTGGCGATCGCGGAAGCCATGGAAACAAACTTCCTCTTCCAATCCACCGATGTTGAAATACTGCATTAGTATGCTCTCGCACATTAATAGCATAATGTGCTGGGCAACCATCCAACTGCAAAAACAATTTTTGCCTTGTTTCCAGAGGCACATCTTCCAACAACAACTGTAATTGATTGACCAAAAAGTCAATAAATACATTGCCAATTAGGGGTTGCTTGAAAAAATATGGCCCAATAATTCTGCCTCCCAGTATACCACACCATACATTTAAACTCCAACGTCCTTGGCGCTGAACTTCACGCAACCAATGGGGATTTTCTGCAGACCAATAATGCATATTATGCAGATTGACACTCCCGTCACTACTGAAGGAGGCTTCATAGGTCCAAAGAATTTGAAATCAAAATTCTCTGTTTTCGCGTATCATGCCTAACATCCAATGGCAATAGTCTAACCTTCGATCAAAAACTTCCTCTTTCAAGGCCTGATGCAAAACGACATGACATGGGTGCATTCTTATCAAAAAAAGTTTAAACGAATACCTATATACTTTGATGGCCATTAGAACTTACCTATGGTCCTTCAAAATATTTTGAATCGTTATCCGTGATATGCCCAACTCAGTGGATAATGCTCTTGTGCTAACATGAGGATTTCTTTCAATATAGCCCAGTACAAGATTAATATTTTCTTGTGTTCTTCCAATTCTTTGCCGTTGAAATGTAGGCCGAAAACTACCATTGGGTCTTACATTGCAAGGACGCCGATTTGGATATATAGCCGCGTAAACTCTTTTAGCTACTGCGGCATTCTGAAGACATTCAAAATAAACCGCAAGCATATCAACAGCTTCATTATTCGTAAAACGCATTTTGAAAGCACAAAAATTGCTCAACGTAACGCGAAAGTATTGACAACTATTGACAATTTGAGGATTATGTATGTTTTGTTTAGGTATCTGTTTCCATTGCCTGCTTCTATTAATTGTATTTTTCGTTTATATCCATAGTGAATATGCATTTAAACAAACAAAAAATAGGCCTTTCGTATAACTTTTAGCATTGCTTACTTGCCCGTAGTAATTTCAAAAAGGGTGTATAAATTCACCAACATTTAAAATCGCAATTTCTAGGTAACCTATTCAGAGCCGAAATTAAACCTGCAGTTTTGTCTACCCATAAGAGGCCTTAGCAATGCACAGAGTGATGGTCAACATTTCGAGCATTTACGGGGGCATTAAAATCCTTCCTCCTTTAAATTGGTCCTTTTTAGGACCACAACTTACATAATAGAAACAATTCCAGAAAAATGGGATTAAAAAAAAATTAAAATTTAAGGGATTTTCGTATAAAGTTTTCTTTGGCCGATATTTTAGGTTAGGAACAAGATATCGAGATGTGGTTTTCGCGAGCTTATTTATGCATCATTTAGCTACTTGCTCATTAAAAAAAAAGTCATACCAATGCATTTAATTCTTTTGCGAAAATTAACTATTTCTGTCGGAATGTCGAACAAAGTCCTCTAGCGACGACATGTGAAACTAACAAAACTTCAAATATTATAACATTTGTAGCCCAATAATAGCCCATTTCAACGCGCCCAAGTGTGTTAAAATCGGCTTAGCCATTTCGAAGATACAGGTGGTTATTTAAGGAAACCTTTGAATATCCCCACCACTTTATTTTTAGACATACGTCAAAAAGTGCCAAACAAAAAAAGTTCAGATTATCCTCGACTTCAAAGATCAGTTATTTTTTTATTAGGTTAATATAGCAGAATTCACAGAAACATCACTTTTTTAGATTCAAGATTGCAGTTACGCCCCCTAACGACCATTTCAGAAACTTGAAAATATTTTCCAAGTTTTTGTATTGGCCGTTTTAGTAATAACTTTTTTTTGTGCAAGCCTCTACGATGGATAGTTTCCCAGATACAGTACCTCGCATTCTTAGTTGGCCGCCCTGTACAGAGTGAATGTAATTGCAATTAATGATTGTTTCGGAGCGTTTTAAGTGAATTTATGAGTAAATTTAAGATGGCTACGTTCTTTTTACCTTAAGAAGCGGTGGTTCCGTTTCGGGTGTCGAGGCAGCAAAACAACGCACGAAATACACGATCTTAATACGTAAATTTTGATTTTGACGCGAGAATGTTTGATAAAAGGCATATAAACGGATGCCCAATTGAAGGGATAATTAGTTAGTGAGTTGATATAGTTAGAGCTTAGTAAAGATCGCGCGCGCGACGGTGTTTGAAGGGGCCATTAGAATGGTGTGTTGGATTTTGTCAAAATTGTAGTTTCAGCAGCTACGGGCTGCAATAGCCCTAAATAGGGATAAATCTTATATAGACATTCACAAATAAATAGTTTAACTATGAGTTGAAGAAAAGAATAGTGATTCTCTTCAAGGAATTCATTCAAATTATTTGGTTTATCGAGGTAAATACGACTCTTCAGGTAACCCCATAAGAAAAAATCTATTGGGGTTGACAGGTGATCGCTCCATAATTTAGCACTTCAGGAACAGTTTTAAGCTTTTGACGTTCGTTAAACAACATAAACTAACCATTGTTTTCAGCGCTCACTAAATCTTCAGTTATCCAGTTAATGACTACTTCCAATCTTTAATTTACAATAGCGAAGTTATCTTTAGAGATAACTAGGGCAAGTGGGATGTCGCTGAATTCTACTTGAAAATACCTTTCATACGGTATGGGAGTTGACACCCCTTCCTATTAAAAAAATCAAGTTGGCTGTGCAGCTCTCGACCTTGTCAGTTAAAAAAATAACGAAACTGTGGAAATAATAGAATGATTTGTAAACAGCATGCATATTCAATTTTATCCATTTAGCTTGAATAGTTTTGAAATAACAAGGCCGGCTCCATGCATTTTGTACGCACTGTTTATATATATATATATATATATATATATATATATATATATATATATATATATATATGTACTGGTGGTGTCTCGGATGTTGATCCGCATTGCTCTCTTGTGGTCTCCAAAAGACAGTTCGTTGCAAAATAACGTTTGAGCATAGCCTCATTTGCCATCCTCAGGGTCGGTAACTGTCTGCTCCTGATCTGCTTTCACTCACTGCTTTCACTGTTTTCACTGCTTTCACTGATTTCACCGATATCACTCCTTTCACTGCTTTCTCTGCTTTCACTGCTTTCGCTGCTTTCGCTGTTTTCGCTGCTTTCACTGCTTTCACTGCTTTCACTGCTTTCACTGCTTTCACTACCTTCACTGATTTCACTGTTTGCTTCCCTGTTTTCACTTTTTCTTTTGTTGATTCTATCTTAGGTGTTGTGGATTTTAGTTGTGGATGACGAGCCGTCAGCGGAAGCACGAGATGTGGTCTATAGGACTGCAATCCAAAAGCTCTAATTCGACGGTAAACTATACGAAGGGTTACAGGACGTCCTTCGTTTCCAAACCACTGATCATTACTCGCGAATCGGTCTCTTAATGCCATTAATTATGAATACGTGTCGTAGATGATGGCTTTTTTTCAAAAGAAGTTAGCATTAACGCGGGCGTACCACAGAGATCCGTTATAGCGCCTACACTTTTTCTGCTGTACATAAAAGACCTTATTTCTTCAACAACTAACCCCATCCATTGCTTTGCTGACGATACCACTCTTCACTGTAGTTCATCTCAGTCTACTCATAGTGATGATCCACCTTCTATATCAAATCAAGAAATTAAAGCTGAAATGGCAAATTTAATCAACGAGGACATTCAACGTATTCTCGAATGAGGACGCAATAATCTAGTTAAATTTAATGCTAACAAAACTCAGTGTTGCCTTGTGTCCGCCAAAAAAGATCGATCATTTCCTGTTGTAAGTATGAATGGCTCAGTTCTTAAGTTTTCAGACTCTATTACTCTATTGGGCATGACTGTATCTTCAAATTTCTCATGGGTTGACCATCAGCTACCAAAACAGCTGCTCGTAAAATAGGCTTTTTGTACCTATCTAAGCAGTACTTTATCTCTCGACAACTCCTTCTGATGTATAAGGCCCAAATTCGGCCTTATCTAGAATATAATTCTCAAAAGAGAGCGATTAGGCTTATAAATGACCCGTCCTTAACTTCTCACATACAGTCCCTTGAGCATAGAAGGATGGTTTCAGTTCTTTCTTTGTATTATCGTTATTGCAACGGCTATTGTGCTGCTGAATTATATTCTTTCATACGCATCTATTGGCAATTCATTATCCCTCTATCCATCCTCCTAAGTGTTCCTGAGTGCTTTAGCACGATAGGCCAAATTTAGCCTGTTCAGGTCCACAATTATAAAAAAAAAATCGGAGATGGCGATCCTGGACCACATTTGTCTGTCTTGGGCGTCCACTTCCTCTTCTACGACGTTTGATAACACCTTACTACAGAGGATTGTTTACGGTTAAGACGATTCTCTGAATGAAAAACCACCTTTACGTAAACCAATAATGTGACCCCTGCCGAATTCACTCAGTTGTCGATAATTTTCACGTTGCCGCACTCTAGGAATAATCTCAGCCTCAAAACGCAAAGAAGAACACAAAAGTAACAGAATTACAATCAAAAACAATACGGAAATCGACTTAATCTTTCAAGAAATGCACCCGATGATTTCGCCTGTTACAACAAGTAAAACGTCAAATTCTCCATGGCTACTGGATTATTTTGAATGAAATTTTAATCAATTACTACTCTTGACTAGTTAAACATTTCTGCCAAGTTTGGTCCACAACTTCCAACGCCATCTTGGTGTTGCATTTCTTATGTCACATATATGTATATATAATAAATAAAAATGTTTATTTAATTACATTGTAAATACATTATTAATACGCTAAATATGTGTTTCTTGTGGATGTGTATGGGTTTTCCTATTAAATTACTCTCAAACCGTCGCGTCGTAACAACTCGACAGAGCAAATTTGTGAAAAATGCAGTTTACAGACGTCATTCTGTGCTTAGATTAAAACTAATTACTTTCGCTACATCTACCCCTAAAACTTTACCCGTAAGATGAGTATTTTCCCCGATTTTGGGGCCAAATGTTGGAGGGCTGCATCTTAGTAACTATTCTACGTAGAGAGCTGGCGCTAGTCTCACATTTTAGCAAATGTAATGTACTTTAAAATCGTGAAAACAAGTTTTATGAAAACGCATAGTTAAGGAGGTAGAGTGAAAATACTGAAAAGAATGCGAAAATTATGCGGTTTTCCAAGTGCTACGAAGTTAGCACAGGGCTTTCGAAGCTGCAAGCTGATACTGGTCCTAATAACATATTAAAAAAATCAGAACTAGCCCCGTTAGTTTGCGACTTTAATGTACCATATGTCTGGCCTACATAATTTTAATAACAATTTTGTTAGGATAATTATGCAACCTCTTTTATAAGTTCATTACGAAAATAGGCAACATTGTAAAAACAAGAACAATAATCTATGTCAGATGTTTAAAACATCATGTCGGATAGAGGTTAGTAGACACCTAGATGCTAACTTCAAAAAATTCCAAAGCCGCCCGCTTCTATAAAAATATCGAAAATTCTACTATTGTAATTTATAACAGTTAATTTTTATATTTTGACCCCTGATTTAACCATATTTCCGATGAAATACAAAGTTCGTACAAATGGTGACCCCTATTATTTTTTGATCCTCTTTAGAAGTTGAAGCCAGATTGTCAATATTCCTTAACACAAAAAATACACACAGCCACACAGATTTAACTAATTCATATACCGAACTTTTGTTCGGTAAATATTAATAAATGGGCACGACAGCGTCTAATGGAAGTGTCAAACGCGTTTCTTGTCAATTTGAAAACGCCTCTACAGAAAACAAAATCGAAAGCATATACTAATCAAAATCAAGTTGAAATGGCACACACTCATTGGTAAATTTTCAAAGTTAATAACAAATTACTATTGATGTAAAATATCATTTTGTATGCGGAAAGTTATAACAACTTTAAAGAAAGGCTTCGTTAATTTAGATTACAAGTGTTATTGAACGTGCTCATTACTTGACACATAAATGACATATAAATTATAATATTTGATATTTGTATTATTAAACTACGCAAGCCAATTAATGTATTATATTCAGAATTACAAAACAATCATTTTGATCTCTTCTTAATCCCACCAAGAAACATAAATACACTTCAAAACAAATTTCTATGGTGGCGATATTGAGTTGGATAACTTTGAATTAAACTTAATATTCAAAGGTTTTTATTGTACTGTATGAGACGTTGGAAACAAATTACTGAAAAAAATTAATTATTAGTTATTAATTAATTCTTTTGGGAAGTTTCGTTAACACCAACAATGAATTTTACAGTGAATTAGTGAAATGAAAACAAATGAATCTGCTTTTAAAAATATCCTCCTTTAGATTTATTTATTTTTATTTCATATTAATTTATTAATAACTATAAAACGCCTTGTAAATGCAGATAGTAGAAACATTATGACAAATTATCGTAAGCCATCTGGTTTTTTTCTAATTCAATCGTGGCAAGATTGCCAGAAAATTCTTTATTTTTTTTAATATCATCAAAGCCCTGAAGATTTATAATATGAAAATTATGAGTAAATATTATTGTCAACTTTAAGTTTAATTGAAGTACTTCAGTTTTTATGTTGTATTCGGGTTGAAATACAAATAATAAGATTTTGACAAAGTGTGTGATGTGGTTTACACATATTTGAATTTTTGCAATGCGTCAACTTTATAATAGGTATTAAACATGGTAAAGAAACATTTTCAAAGCGCCCAATTAAAATTACATACTATTTAACACCGATGCATAAAAATTATATATCTCACTCGATAGCACAAATATATTAATGCCTAATTTGGGATCAATTACTTTATTATATGTATATTTTCAAAAAAAAACTATTAAAGTGGTATTTACGCGATGTGTTTATGAAAAAAATGATTTTAAAACATCTGTGAAGTCTGTGCCGGATTTATGTGATGAGAAGCCTGGTGCAGTTATTTTGCAGAGGCCCCTTAATTGACAAAAGGTTTTTGTTAATGGTTTACACGCCAATTATATTATTTGCTATTTTTACAAAGGTGGATAAAATACATATTTTATAATTATATTAAATTAAGATTACTAGGTATGTTTTGCAATAACGTTCTTTCTATGGACATCAAAGAAACATCTGTCATAGTAGCCCAAAATTCATTTTTAATCCTTGCCATTTTTTAAAACGCCTGCCCGGGACTGCAGTTAGTTACAGGTAAAGTTAGATTCTGTAGGCAATGTCAACATTAGGAAACAGTGATTCTGATTTTTTCTTTTTGATTATACGCCCATCATTTCCTTGGTGAATAGATTTCTGTTGAATCTGTACTAATGCTAAGACTTCCAATAAAACTAGAAAATTGAATTATTTCTTTGGCGAAGTTCTCATCAAAATCATCTATACAGGGTGATTTATAATAGGTATGCAAAACTTTCACATCGTGTTCGGGAAGTCATTTTAAGAAAAAAATGTTATTGAATTAGAAATAATCATTAAAATACAACTTTAAAATCTATTAGCCATGGAAATAAACAATATAACTTGTGAAACATTTAAGTTGATAGTTGTCAAAATGAGTGAGTTTAGTATAGCTGAATATGCAGATATTGTTTATCTGTAAGTAGAACCCCGGCACCTTCCCTACTCCACTGGTTTTGTGACCTGGGGGCTCCTTGGTCGCCATTTTTTACTCGTCCACGTGTGTGGGGGGGTATTTCCCACCCTATTTTTGGCGGCTACTTTTCGGTGGTCATTTTCAACCGCTTGATGGAATTTTCACCCTAACTAGAGCCCGTTTGGTTGTGTTAAGAACCATTTTGGTTTCTTTTCAGTGGTCATTTTCAACCCTTCGATGGAATTACATTCTAATTAGATCCTTTTGGTTGTGTTAAGAGCATTTTACTGTTCAACCTCTGGAGGATAGGCAAATGGACGCGCACGTGGGATCGTATTTTTTGACTTATTTTTAGGGTTAATAAACGGTAGGATCATTTTTTGATATTAAAAGAAGCTAATCAAGATAAAGGTAACATATACGTTTGATTTAAATACACCGTTAAATTCTATAATGATAATAAACAGTTAATGGTGTTGCATAATCATTTAATTACCCTGTTATTGTCAAACAATGTGAATGTACGGTTTCGCGACTATTTAATATGTGTTTTATTATTAATATTTTATTAGGATCCCGTATTGAATTTTATCAAAGGAGATTGCATAATTGTTGTTATTAAATTATTAGATTTCTTTAATTCTCATCTACAGATTGTGACTCCTTCCCTGTATGAAAATTTATTTAAACATAGTTTAAATGAAATTGCTTTAAAAATAAAACGTGTAATTAACTAATCGATTAACCTGCTTACAGCGATAGTAAACATCGAAAATGAATGAATGTCGCTTTTATTTATTTACGATTTAATACACATCAGGGTCTCAACCACCTGTTACATACAATATATTTTGGTTTAATTATGAGTCACAATGTATCGCAATCCTTTTTGCATTAATTAAATCTAGTAGTCGTTGAAGGTAATCACTACCAAATTAATACATGTACAACGAAACTTAATATCAATAACGTATAACAAAGAAATTTTTCATAATGCCATTTTTCACATAGTTTAATCGGGTTTGGTCTGGTGTTAGACCAGGGGTTGATCCTGCATCGAGGATTGTATTCTAAATTGTCTCCTATGTAAGTTAGTTTTAAAAACACAAACACAAGCACAAGCACAAGCACGAGCATGAACATGAGCACGAGCACGAACACAAGAACGAGCACGGGCACGAGAACGAGCACGGGCACATGCACAAGCACAAACACAAGCATAAACACAAGCACAAACACAAGCACAAGCACAAACACAAATACAATCACAAGTACAAGAACAATCACAAGCACAAACACAAACCCAAGCATAAGAACCAGCACTAGCACAAACACAAGCACAGGAACAATTACAAGCCCAAGAACCAGAACAAGCACAAACACAAGCACAAGCACAAACACAAGCACAGGAACAAGCATAAGCACAAGAACCAGCACGAGCACAAGCACATGAATAAACCCAAGCATAAGAACCAGCGCAAGCACAAACACAAGCACAGGAGCAATTACAAGCCCAAGAACCAGCACAAGCACAAACACAAGCACAAACACAAGCACAAGCACAAACACAAATACAATCACAAGTACAAGAACAGTCACGAGCACAAGCACAAACCCAAGCATAAGAACCAGCACTAGTACAAACACAAGCACAAGAACAATTACAAGCCCAAGAACCAGAACAAGCACAAACACAAGCACAAGCACAAACGCAAGCACAGGAACAAGCATAAGCACAAGAACCAGCACGAGCACAAGCACAAACACAAGCACAGGAACAAACCCAAGCATAAGAACCAGCGCAAGCACAAACACAAGCACATGAGCAATTACAAGCCCAAGAACCAGCACAAGCACAAACACAAGCACAAACACAAGCGCAGGAACAAGCACAATCACAAGAACCAGCACGAGCACAAGCACAAACACAAGCACCGAAACAATTACAAGCACAAGAACCAGCACAAGCACAATCACAAGCACAAGCACAAGCACAAACACAAGCACAAACACAAGCACAAACACAAGCACAAACACAAGCACAAACACAAGCACAAACACAAGCACAAACACAAATGCAAGCACAAACACAAGCACAAACACAAGCACAGGAAATAGCACAAACACAAGAACCAGCACAAGAACAATCACAAGCACAAGCATAAGCACAAGTACAAGCACAACCACAAGCACAAGCGCAAGCGCAAGCGCAAGGTAGTGCGCGCAAACACTAACCCAACCTAACATTGTACGTGACCTAACCTAACCTAAAATTTTGTGTTGAAAGGGAGAGAGAGCGAGAGGTAGAGAGAGAGATAAGGAGTATGGTTATTATTTTCTGAGTTTTCCGGTTATGTAACGTGCAACAGCTGACCTAATCTAACCTAAATCGTGCGTTTATTAATCTAAACTAATATTGTAGTGTATTAACCTAACCTTAGCATTTTTGCGTCCGCGTACATGGGTGTGCGTTTGTGTAAGGACGTGCGTGTGTGTGCATGCGTGGGTATACGTGCGTGTGGGTTTTCGTGTTTACGTGTTTTCGCTTTTGTGTGTTTGTTTTCGTGTTTGCGTGTTCGCATGCTTTCGTGTTTGCGTGTTTGCATGTTTTTACCTTAGGGCGTTTTCATGTTTGCGTGCTTGCGTGTTTGCATGTTTTCGTGTTTTCGCCTTAGTGCGTTTTCGTGTGTGCATGTTTTCGCGTTTGCGTGTTTGACCCTAACTACAACAGGGTAATTAAATGATTATGCAACACCATTAACTGTTTATTATCATTATAGAATTTAACAGTGTATTTAAATCAAACGTATATGTTACCTTTATCTTGATTAGCTTCTTTTAATATCAAAAAATGATCCTAAATTTTATTAACCCTAAAAATAAGTCAAAAAACACGATTCCACGTGCGCGTCCATTTGCCTACCCTCCAGAGGCTGAACTGTAAAATGCTCTTAACACAACCAAAAGGATCTAATTAGAATGAAAATTCCATCGAAGGGTTGAAAATTACCACTGAAAAGAAACCATAAAAAAAGGTGAACTACCAAAATGGTTCTTAACACAACCAAAAGGGCTCTAGTTAAGGTAAAAATTCCATCAAGGGGTTGAAAATGACCACCGAAAAGAATCCACCAAAAATAGGGTGGGAAATACCCCCCCACACACGTGGACGAGTAAAAAATGGCGACCAAGGTGCCCCCAGGTCACAACCAGTGGAGTAGGGAAGGTGCCGGGGTTCTACTCCTGTATGGGTATTGTAATGGTAACGGTCTTCAGGCGCCTAGAGAGTATCGCCGAAGATTTTCTGAGAGACGTCAACCGTGTCCCAGAGTTTTCGGCCGTACTTTCCAACGACTCAAAGAAACTGGTTCAATTGTTGTTCCACGAATTGATCGAGGTAATCACTCTAGAGAAGATATTGTCAATAACGAAAAAAATGTAATTGAAGCAGTGTTGGACAACCCCATATTGAGCACTAGACGCATCGAAGCGCATTTACGCCTATCTCAAAACTTTGTTTGGCGAACTACATCGTGAACAATTACACCCTTGTTACATTAAACGTGTCCAGGCATGTTGCCCGGAAGATTACGGCCAGTGTGAGTTTTGTACTTGGTTGTTAACGGAGAACTGCCTGAATTAGAACTTTTCTTGATGAAATGCTTTTTGAAAAGATTGAACATAGTCCTCTTTTTGTTCGGCAACAAATGTGGTTTCAGCACGATCGCGCTCCAACTCACTACGGTAGACAAGCACGCCAATGGTTGAATGGATATTATCCTGCACGATGGATTGGTCGGGGAGGTTTTATTGCTTGGCCGCGAAGATCTCCCGACCTAAACTCTTTGGAATTTTTTCTTTGGGGCCATTTGAAGCAACTGGTTTACAGTGTCTAATTAATACACCTAAACAATTACTTGACTAAACAACAAATAGATTTAACGGAATTCGGCAAGATGGTGCAACAATAGCACGTGTTTACGACTCAATGGTTCGCAGGTGTAATGCTTGCATTCGAGCTCAAAGGGTGCATTTTGAACATATTTTTCTTTCATAGTAATTTTTTTTTCTTGTTATCCATTTTTAATACGACTTATCTTCATATAACATTTTTTTCTTAAAAAGACTTTCCGAACACGAAGTTTTGTACACCTATTATAAATCACCCTGTATAAACTGAAGTTTCTCCGCAGCTAATTTAATTTCAACTGTCTCCATTGTTATTAATTTTAAAAGCCTGGCTTCCGTTTAACACTACCCCGCCTTCACGACTCTGATCATTTGCAAGTTTCGGCTTTCGTATTCTTGAATACTAGCTGTCAAATTTTTAATTAACCATCACTGTGAGTATTAAACTATTGAACTGTGTGAATTCTAAACATAGGAATACATTTATGTGTTAATTATGGTAATTTCATATTTAAAGTACCGTACACACTAATTTTTGGTAATCTACCTCGACTAAAGTTTAATTATTGCATAATATACAAAGGCCGGCAAGGAGTCTGCAACAAATGGAAAAATATTTTATTATTAAGAATTCAAAAAAATGTTACTTGAGATCGAGTCAGCATACCCAATAACAATAAAAAAATTACTTCGACATATGTCACTTGATCACTGGCACGGCGGTAAATTTAAACAATTCGCCTTAGATATGTAAAAAGTCGGGTTAGAAATATCTAAAAGTTGTTCAGGATTCGAATTTTTCTGTGCCAATTTTCAAGAATATTCAAGGAAGTTTGACAAACATCAATTTTTTGGTCTGTTTTTTTGAAATAAAAAAAAAATTTCGCTTAGTTTACATAAAACACGTATAACGGGTGCCTGGGAATTTTTAAATTTTGCGCTATGTTAAATGATATTTTGTCGTCGACTAGCATTAGAATTCCTTGTTTATTAATGTCAAAATCGTTAATAATTTGTTACTTTATGGCAAGAGTACTGTAATGTGCCATAAAGTCGTCTTGACGACGAAATACAAACAAAGAAATTGAATAAATTATTCATTTATATTAATACTGCAGTTAGAATATGATCTGTAATTAATGTAATATTAAAGAAATTATTGTTTAATTAATAATTTATAATAATTATTTATTTATATTAATACTGCAGTTAGAATATGATCTGTAATTAATGTAATATTAAAGAAATTATTGTTTACTAATGTTAATATTAATCGTGCAATTGGAATTTCCGGTAATTGAAATTCCCCCAGATGTGTCAAGAAAGCATTCGCATGAATTGCTTGAAGATGTTGATATAGATATTTCTCGGTTACTCATTTGTTGTACGCTACTAGATCCTAAATTTTTTCCAACCCCATGCCGTATTAAAGTTCTAATGTCAGCTCCACTGTCTGCCGTGATTGTGGCAGAAGTTCTACGAAATAAATGTCCTGTTGATCAGTATTGGGAATATTTAAATACTTGGGAATCTGACCAAATGTGTTAATGCCAATAGGATTACAAGTAGATTTACACCCATTGTAGAATAAAAAAACTTCAATCTTCACATGCTTCGGTCTTAACCTCATGTACTTCTCAATGAGGTCGATATAATTTACTCTACTGTCATCGTTTAATATGGTAAAAACCCTGGTTCTATGTGTTTTGGTGACTCTAATATAAACCACAAAGACAGAACCTTCTTCCTTAATATCCCCAGCTCACAGATTGTACAATTCTATGCGTCTCCAACCTCCAAACACATCAAATATTGCAACTACCTAAAATGGAATCATATTTATTAAGAAGAATCTTAAAAGGAAAAATTTACCTTCATAAGTGGATATTTGTCGTTGGTTGCTTCAGGAAAAAAATTATGTAAGTGCTCTTTTGAAAACACTAATGACTTCTCTGGTATGTACCCAACAGAACAGTTTTCAAGAATGCGGAAAGTTATGAAAACTTGCTGATGTCCACATCCTTTTTGAGACGTAACATACATTTTAATTTGGAGTACATGCACTATAATGAAGATGATTTGTAGTTTTTCGACTAATAAAATACATACAAAGATTGATTACTTTTAATAAATGATAATGAACTTATACCTGATCAAGGAAATACGCGAGCAAAACCTTCTTTATAACAGTTTCCGTATCATTCTAGCATATCCATTCAATAAATCTGTCGAACTCTTTCTTATAAATGATTTCATACTTTTTAGGTAGTAGGCTCAACTCAGCTTCTTCTGCCCTTTTAAGGATATCTTCATCCGCGTCTGAATCCATTTTACAAAATTTGTTTATTTACAAAAAATAAATGACACTTATAATCCAAAACTATGGCAACTATAATAAGACCGTTCATGAACTCTTGTGAAATGATATTTTTTGTAACGATCTGAAATTATCATTTCATTTAAATTGTGTCTCAAAGTGGCTAGTTCGAAGACAAAATAGCACATGAAATTCATTTATAATGCGGGAGTATAAACTAATTATAGTTATATGGTATTTTATGGAATAAAAAATGATTGTTGTTTACTTTATAAGTGTATTTAATGCTAATATGAGAATCTTGAATTTACTTCAAAATGTTATGTATAGACTTAATTAAAAAAGATTTGAAGTTCGAGGCAAAGTACGGTTGCATAAATGAATTGTAGAGGGAAGGGCAAGATCGGATTGAATGACTTGCAGTCTTTAGTTGGAGATTGAGAGTGGAGTTGATGTTGAGAGTTGTTGAAAGAGTTGCTCATGGTGACGCAGTAATTTAAAATAACATGTTTGTGCATATTGGATGGCGCCAACGATTATAGTTGAATATTGAACGAACGATACAAAATACAATAATCGAACCAGTGTAATAAATTAGTAACTGAAAAACAATAGCCATACAGATTACGGGTTAAATTTCAGTTAATTATTTTAACCTAAAATTGTGTAGCCAAGCGGGCCACATCGCGGAACTGCCTTTGTTATTGTGTGCGTTTTGTTGCAAAATTAGTACTTATAAGTATAACCAGATAATGGTAATCGTGTGAATTGACGAAGAATCGACTAAAATTGTGAAGACTCAGCGACGGATTTCCAAAGAATATATTTGATAAACAAAGAAATACAGCTCCAGACCCAGTAGCATATCAACGAAGTAATCTACTCCTCGGTATCTAAAATAGCAAGTAAAATTACTGAATTTGTGTAAAAAAAAACGTTTACATGATTTATTTTTCCTTAATTAATTTTTTAACCATCAACACTGAATGAATCAATTTTCTATCACTGTTGATATGGAACGTATGTATGCATATTAGATGATAAGAAATATGAAAAATCATAATAATCAGTAAGGATTAGTATAAAGGATTGTTTATTTCATCACTGTAAACAAAGAATTTGTGCATTTTTGAGTTTAATTGAATTAAAAAGCGTAACGTTTGATTTAATTTTATTATTAACCAGTATGCACATTAAAAGATTTAATGCTATATGAAGTAATCTTAAGGAAAGTTGCAAATTCCATATGCATTAAGAAAAGTGTCATTTGAAGGTATTTTTGATAAATAATAACAATAATCATTTCGCTTAATAAGTAAGCCAGCCGACGCAACCTGATAAGAAAGGAAATTATTACGCAACTATTAGGTTTGATTAAAGCCGGCAGAAACTTTACAGCAAGCTATTTAAAATTAAATTAGTGCATGTTATCTTTTCGAGTTGAAAGTGCCCAGAATAAATCGAAAGGTAAACATTTTGAGTTCTCACGAAAACAATACGAATTTATATTAAAAGATTTGAAATTATTAAAAATAGCAGAAAAACCCAAAAATGTATCTTTTGTGGTGAGTGTAAACAAACAAAGGGAATATGCTCATGTTTACATCCGTTGCAGGTAAAAGTTACAACAAACTGCAATAATTTCCCTTTAAAACTAAAAATACTAATTTCCAAACCTCTAACTTTGCTGCAATCACCTATAGAAAACCTTTAAGTAAGAAGTTTACAATTATTTTCAATTCCTTCTAAATAATCCATTCTTCTATTCTAAACTTAACTAAGGCAATATTTTTTCTTGGATTTACTTGAATAATAAATAAAAATTTTGTAGAAAAATTATGCCAGCGTATTTTATTTAAGATTGCCATACTTTCATTCAAACCTTTTTGAAGTGGTTACAATCTGTAACATGTACAAATCGATATTTGGGTTGTTTATATCGACTTCTCCATTTACTGTAATTACTGTATTACAATTACCGTTGTATTGACAATTAAAGGGTTTTCATTTAAGACTTTATTCGATATCTGCTTTAATAATAAAACGAACAAATATCTTACGTCTTTATATGTGCGGGAACAGAAATCTAATATTAAATGTTGAAATTGATATAAGTAGTGTCATCTATCGATTTTCTTAAAGGTATCTGTTGCTTTCGTGGAATTGCCGTTAGAGGGCAGTACAAGGAATAAGTCATAAACTAAGTAACTATTTGATTACAGAGATCTTTATTAGGTACATTTTACACAAAATTTCGTTTTGGTAACTATGGTCTTTTTTTCTAAATTTCCGGAAAAACCGTTCTTCAGTTTGTTTGTGGGTAGCCATTTTAGCTGGGAGTGATGATATTTCTTTGAACAGTTTTCTCCTTTACTTATTTTTGCATCGGCAGTTCTATAAGAGAAAATTTAATTCGAAATAATTCCTTATGGTATTGCGTACCTACATTAACAGGAATTACTATTCGCTGCATATTAAGGATATAGAAAAGAGCATTATTTTCACTCAGAGCACTCGCAACATATTAATTAAAATAAATCGCTATTACTAAAGCGAATAGTTAACAATATTCGTTATTACCCCATTACAAGCTCGCCTAAAATCAAAAGAACTTTTCTTGTCTGGTTGGATTATAAAATCCAAAGAACTTTTATTGTCTGGTTGGATGCAAAATCCAAAGAACGTTTCTTGTCTGGTTGGATGCAAAGAACTTTTATTGTCTGGATGGATTCCTGTGTCTGTTGATCGATACCTGTCGGCTGCTGCGTTTGTGTGCTTTTGTCTGTCAATATTTCTATTCCTGAATCGTTATGGGAACTCCTGGGCAAAACTAGGTCAGAACATTCCTTTTTAGCATGCTATAAGATTATATACCCAATCGTAGTAGGAACTTTCTTGTGTTGTATACTGTCTTCTGCAGGATCTATACGAAATATAAAAACTAAAACAAGAAGAAAAAAAAGTGTGTGTCAAGTAAGGAGAACAATAAGGTGTTAATATAATTAATACTTACCTTTTATTGAAAGCTGTCTATTACAGTTTAATTGGCTTGTTCAACGATCATATCCTATTAATTACTATTAGGTCACTCACTATCTCACAATATTTATGTATATTTCGATAACGTTAACCATTGTGTGGAGTTCTAATTATATGCCTGGAATTTATTGGCCTATGTACACCATTAAATCAACAAGTTACTTATTACGATAATGTTAGGCGCCATTATCTTTGTGTGGCTACTTAGTTATTTCCTGCGTGCGCTGACGTTTTGTTTACTTGTGCTGTAGCATTATATATGTCATACCGGTTGTGTTTTGTAAAAGTAAATATATAGGGTATTTCAAAATATTTGAGCTGGATATTTGTGTTTTATTAAGTGCATATTTTAGCTTTAAGAATATATTTTTGTAGATGTAATTGTGGGGAGAATTAATATTGCGAAACAATCGGATTTTAATGGATCTTTAGCCTGTTTGGCTGTGAAAACAAATTTTCCTTTTCAGGTAATTGCTGAAAGATCTTTCACCAACGCGATAGGTTACGGTCAATGTAAATAAAATTAATTTGTATGTCGTGAACACGTTTTATGTGTGGTAACTTGCTTTCGTCCGATTGCATTCGAAATCTGTAATATTCATCTTGCGATTATATATATATATATATATATATATATATATATATATATATATATATATACACACATCCATATATGTGCCTACTAAAGTAGGACATTCTCTAGTGATAAGTTAAATTTGATGAAATCCACTTGTTCGTATTAATATAAATTTAGGGATAAGTAATGGCGACTAATCGCTCTATGTGATAGTTAAAAAAATGCATGCCTAATTAAACTCTACCGAATGGTGAATGGTTGGACGCACCATAGGAAACCCAATGCGAAATCATAGACTCTCGAATTCCTGCTTCCCTAATTATTTTAGATAAAAATTGTCTAACAAATTGATCAAACTATTTATAGGAAAAATTACTCTTAATTTTGAAACTATTGGAACGTTGCTTGCTTTGTGGAACTGTGACAAAAATTATTAAACTAACATTAAAAAATATGTGTTTAAAAATGAAAATACTACAAATGGATTAGCTGCAGTTGAAAATCCGGGTATAAATATCAATAATAATTAACAATTGCAAATTACAAAAATTATAGCGAATGCTCAAATAAGGCACCTTTTGGCGCTAAGCAATATTCTAATCTGTCATAAAATCCTTTTCTAACATGGCAAGACTGAGAGGCGTTATTTGCATTGTTTGCTGATGCGTGTCTTTAAATCCTGTAAACCAGCAAACCTTTCAGAAGTAAAAATTTTAGATTTTCAATGTCCCCAGAGATAGTGGTCTTTTGGGATAAGATCTCCAGATCTTGGAGGCCACTTAATTGCACAATTTGGTCAGATTACACAGTTATTAAAACAATTATTAATACAGTCTTTAACTTCTCGGCTGTTGTGAGCAGGGCAACCATCCATTTGAAACCAAATTTCTTCTTCCTCGGGAGCTACTTCTGCTAGAGCCGTATAATTTGCTCTTGCAGCAATTCCAAAAAGGTACCGACGCTTAGATTTTCCTCATAAAAAAATTGTCTAATAATACGTTGTCCGAATATTCCTACTCAAATATTAATTTTTTGGCGACATTGGAATCGGCTTTCAACAACAATTTGAGGTCTTTTTGTTGACCAAATCCTATAATTTTGTATGTATGGTTCATTATTTAACGTAAAGGTATACTCATCCGTAAAACAAATTTTCGGTCTAAATTAGCCTTCTCCAGCACCTCATCACGGAACCCTGCTCTTCTCTCAAAATCTCCCTCAAGCAACTCCTGATGACACTGAAGTTTGTAGGAATGGAGATTATTCTTTTTCAAAATTTTTTATGCGGTAGCATTATGCATTCCATATTGGTTCGCAATTTCTCGAGAAGTTATACCAGGATTTTCAACAACTGCCGTTAATACATTTGTAATATTTTCATTTTCACACACATTTGTTTGAATATTGGCTTCATAATTTTTGGCGCATTTACACAAAGGAAGCACCGTTCCACTATTTTCAAATTTGATAAAATTCTTCCAATTGTAGTATGGCTTAGAATCGGGCGGTTTGGATATTTCGCGTGGTATTACCGGAATACAAAATTTTTACAATTTATATTGTTTCTGAAACGGTGTACGACATTTTCTAAGTCTACCGTTATGACTAATAGACTGACAACACCACAGTATTTATAATAATTTTGAAAGGTAACGTCATCCTGACATTTCATAGCTGTTCTGATGCTGTGCAGGAATGGTACATAATTTTTGCAATTTTTGAAATTAGCGTAAGCTGTAAAATATTTTTAATAATTTCATCTGATAGAGAATTCATTTCTTTAAAGTTCCTGTAGAGTTTTTACCTAAAATAGTTAGGAAAGCAAGAGTTCGAGAGTTTATGATTTCCCATTGGATATCCTATGGATTGTCCGACCATTCACCGCCCGGTATGTCCCCCGTTCCGCTCCATTCATAACATTGTTCTTTATACACGTTTCTCAACACTTACGGAGTTATTTGAGCTATGCAATCTCGAATGACATTTTGTAACATTTCAACATTTCTGAATGGCCGATGTTTGTATATCATATTTTTTAAATACCCCCATAAAACAAATTTAATGGCGTAAGATCGGACGACCTAGCTGGTCAAGGATTTTGAGAAAAACGATCTATCCATCTTTGGTAAAACGTTTGATCTAACCATGTTCTTACATCTAGTGTAGAATGGGTACTTGTTGAAAGTACAGGTCTTCTCTTTGCAGTAATGGCAGCATAAATTGCAAATACCTTTCCGAATTTAAATTTTGATGAAAACAGAATAGTCCTACTAACGAAAAGCTGTAGATACTAAACC
>JARFJB010001038.1:2057500-2210000 GCA_036346205.1 Vesta saturnalis
AACTACATTTCCAATTCATAAGATAACATACAATAATTTCCATTTGCCAATAACGTACCAATAAACAAACTTTAGATCATAAATGAGGGTAACGTAAGTTTCATAATATGAACGTAAGGTAAGGTAATTTTTTGTCTTCCACATATCAATAATAGAAAAAACTACAAACGAGGCAAATTAACATCAAGAGGTAATGATAATTTTGAATTATTCAACACAGAAATTGCATATCATCCACGCCATTTTATGCAAGTTACCCTTTTACAAAGATACGGAAATTTATCAAAATAAAAGCTATTTCTTAACACCCGCGGCCTTCTGTAATGTAGGGCGTACCCTTTCTTTGTTCCTTATAAAAGAGAAGCAAAACTTAAACGTAATGTAACTTAAACTTAAATGTAATGAACTATACGGCAGTAGAAACCGGAAGGAAGTGACTCAAGCGTTTGCGCATAAAACAACAAAAATAGGTGTTACTAATATACACATGAATTCGAAATTCTGTAGACTAAAGTGAAAATATTGACATCTACTAAAATTTAATTATTGAAAGAAAAAATAAATAGAAATTTCGAAACTTAAATTAAGGTAACGATAGACAAGAATTGGTACGTTACAGCACACGCACACACACGTAAACGCACACACACTCCCGCGCACGCTTACACGCACACTCACGCTCACACTCGCACTCGCACTCGCACTTGCACTCGCACTCGCGCTCTCACTCCCACTCCCACTTCCACTCACATTCACACTCACACTCACTCTCGAACTCACACACACATACGCACACGCACACGTACACAGGCAAGCACAAGCACACGGACGCGCGCACATAGACGAACGCGCAACCGCACGCGCACGCGCACACGCACACTCACACTCACACTCACTCACACTCACTCACACTCATGCGCACACTCACGCACGCACTCGCACACGCGCACACGTACGCACGCGCCTGTCTGTCCGCCCACACACACACACTCACACTCACACTCACACTTACTCTCACACGTACGTACTCGCACACACGCACATGCACGCACGTACGCACGCACATCCTCACTCACACTCACAATCACACTCACACTCACACACCCACACACCCGCATACACAACACCCACACACACACACACACATCCACATACACGCACGCACACACACGCACGTACACACGCGCGAACGCACGCGCCTGTCCGCGCGCCACACACACTCACAGACACGCCCAAGCGCCCGCACACACGCCCACGCACACGCACACGCGCACGCATGCGCACGCGCACACGCAGACGCAGATGCATACGCGCAGACGCAGGCGCAGACTCAGATGCAGGCGCAGATGCAGGTACAGGCGCAAACTCATATACATACATCCAGACATAATGGCCGATCTTGGCAGAACTTGACCAAAAAAAGTTGATTGCATAACCTTCTATATATATATATATATATATATATATATATATATATATATATATATATATATATATATATATATATATATATATATATGTATATATATATAGGGTTTTCAAAGTTAAGTCGGCACTATTGCTATCTTCGTTATTATTGGTGCTACGAAGTCGGTTAAATGGGCAAAGAAGTTCCGCTCGTTACGATAGTGAAATCAAAATGAAAATTGAACATCGTGTTCGCGAGTTATGCCAAAAATTTCCATTTTTTTAAATGGCACACCCAATATGCAATATCCTTAATCGATAGAAAATTAAATTCTGAACGAATAAGTTCCTATGACATTTCACCCTTATGTCAAAAATGACAAAGTTATTGATCATTTACCAAATTCATCAAGGTGGCTGTCAACTATTTTTCTGTATTACCATAGAGCAGAAAATGAAAAGAATATCAGACAATTGAAACAGGATTCTTTATTCTAAGTGATAATAATAATAAGGAACAACAAAACAAAACAAATCTCAAATTAGATGTTCGAAAACATCACCCTCTTGCTCCAAGCATTTCTGGGCCCGCTTGTAGACACTTTTAGTAGCCTTAGCAATGGATCTACCATCAATATTATTGATGGCGTGAACGATGCTTTGCTGGAGATCCTCAAGCTTATCATATCGCCTGTTGTACACCACACTCTTCACATATCCCCAAAAGAAAAAATCCATTGGAGTAATGTCAGGTGATCGAGGAGGCACACGGATAGGCCCATTAGTTGATAAATATCTGTCATCAAAAAAATTGTTTAATATTGTATCTATCTGACGAACGTTATGGGGAGGAGCTCCGTCTTGTTGGAAATAAATGTTCTGCCTATCCAAGAAGTCTTGGAGTGTGGCAGTCAACATTTCGACATACCGCCCACCAGTTAACGCACCCTGATAAAATACTGAACCAACAATTATCGAGCCAATTAAACCGCACCAAACATTAACACTGAAGCGTTTCTGCGGGTTACAAGATCGGTAGAGCATCGGATTTTCTCGACTCCAAAAATGGCTGTTTTTCCTGTTAAACATGCCCCTATTAGAAAAAGTTGACTCGTCACTCCATAGAATTGAGCTCCAAAAATCATTATTGGTTCTCATTTGATTAATAACCCAGTGACAAAACTGAACGCGTCTTTCTTGATCTCCTGGTACTAGTGTCTGTGTAGGTCGGAACTTATACGGCACAAACTTATACTTTTTTTGAATATTGTGGATGGAACCCAAACATAGTCCATTTTCTGGCACTAAAATCATTAATTGAGTTGTTGGGATGTGCTTCAAAATAAGCTAACACATTAATTTCAGTTTCTTCACTAATTATACATTGTTTATTAGATCTGGATTTCTTAAACACGCTCGAATTAGATCTAAATTTACGACACAAAACCAAAAAGTATCTTCTATCCGGCAAATGGCGCGTAGGAAACAAATCACTGTAACGCTCACGCGCTCGATAACTGTTTTTTTGACAAACGATGTAACATTCTAACATATCACACTTTTCTGAATGGGTGAAAGGCATTTTTCTATTCAAAAAACACAAACTCTTAACTCTTTATTAGCAAACTTCAATTTCACATATCAATTCTGATGACATTTGTGAAAATGACAAATATTCTTCACGTAACACCAGCCACCTTGACGAATTCAATGAATGATCAATAAGTTTGTCATTTTTAACATTAGGGTAAAATGTTATAGAAACTTTTTTGTTCAGAATTTAATTTTCTATCGATTACGGATATTGCATACTGGGTGTGCCATTACAAAAAAATTTTGATATAACTCGCGAACACGAAGTTCAATTTTTATTTTGATTTCACCATCGTAACGAGCGGAAAAAATGCTACTTCTTTGCCCATTTAACCGACTTCTTATCACCAATAATAACGAAGGTAGCAATAGTGTCGACTTAACTATATATATATATATATATATATATATATATATATATATATATATATATATATATATATATATATATATACCGGTGTCCGGGGAGGAACTGTACAAACTGAAATGGTATGTTCCTTGGGTCAATTTAAGTAAAAAGTCCCATAAACATAGGTGTGATTCGCAATAGTTACCCAAATACAAGCGTTTAAAGTTTATAAATGATCACATATTTTTTCAAAAGTAATTATTATTAGTCAACTGGAAAAACAAAACCGAAACAATCTGTCATTTATTCGTTTGTGTTCTAATAATGACAAAGTGGATTGTATTAAATTAAGTGTAATTTAAATTTAAAATGCCTTTTCAATTTTCTAACGAAGAGTATGCTGACATCATTTACATTTATGGATTTTGTGATGGAAATGCGAGAGCTGCCGTTAGGAATATGAACGAAGATTTCCCAACAGGAGGATTCCAAATCACCCGTTGCACAAGAAGTTATATTGGACAAACAAATCGAAAATTACATGTGAGAGCTAATGAACACAAACTGGCCATCAAACAACAAAATCCTTCGTCATCTTTGGCTAATCATTATTTACATACTGGACACGAAATTAACACAAACAATATTCGATTACTTGCTCCTTTATATAATTTACACCAGCGGATTACTAGAGAAGCCATTGAAATTGAGAAGAGGCCTAATGCCCTTAACAAACGTGATGATAGTTCTAGGATACCGCATATTTGGAAGAACCTTATTAAACAAAATTCAAAATTACCAGTAACTCAAAATCTTCCCAACATCTCGGCCAATATTACATCTACATCACCTCTAAATCCTGATACTCAAGATTCTGTTAACATTCCGGCATCTAATACAATTCCAAATTCAACGTCATACCTTGGATCTGCAAATCGAAGCAGAACTCGTTCATCAAAATTATTATAATTAATTAGTTAGCTTGTTTCATATTTCATTACTAAATATCATTCTTGACAAAGGGGACATAGTAAGTCCCCGAAACGTTGAATATTGTATATTTTCACGTTAATAAACACAAGTTGTTCCGAATAATGTCTTTATTGAATAATACTACTTGTGGAAACTATAATAATATATATATATATATATATATATATATATATATATATATATATATATATATATATATATATATATATATATATATATATATATATATATATATATATATATATATGAAGGTTGTGCAATCAACTTTTCTTTCCACACACGCTAGAGTGAAACTTGTATACTATTATTAACGTATTATTGATACAGTTCTGTTTAAATTGGCGTTTCCTAAGATTTAAAGATATACTACACAAGAAAAATATGTTGCACACGTTGACTAAAACTGCTATACGTTTCAAAAAAGCCTTTAAACATAATTAAAGTTAGAAAAGTCTAATTTATTTGATTAAACAAATAAGCGAAGGCAAACATGGAAAATGAAAAGAACTAAACTTTCGTTTCTTTTATGTTTAAGTACCTAAATTTTCAACTTACTCTGAATGCTTTTTATTTGATTAAACCGAATTAGATTAAGAATTGAATAATAAACAAACCATACGGGCTATAATTATACTTCTGCTTAATAAAAATTATTTCAGGTTGATAATAATTACCTTCTGAAATGTATTCATATACTCGTATTATGTACACGTATATCTATCTAATCTAAATTAGTAATTGTGAAGCAGTTTTTCAACCCGTATTTATATTCTTCAATTAATACTGTTTGAATTGAAATGAGAAGTTTTGAATGAAATTGAAATAAACAAACGAAATAGCTTTTCATAGGTCGAAAAGTACTCTCATCACACTCAGAAAAGTCTTTTGTTAACGCGCACATACACAAAACCGGTCGTATCAGTAAATTAAATAGTAATACACAACAATCGCTCAGTGCTATGCCTACATATGCGTAATGCTTATCGGATATAAGAGTAAAAACACACAGGTGGTCTGCCAAGTTCACTAATACCGAGTCTTATCTCACATTCCAGCATTTTCAAATATTTAGCTAAATATTGTCTATTATTCTTAATTCATAATATTTAATGAGAAAATGTTTTGTTTATAAAATTCTTGATTAGACTAAGATTGAAAATTAATGTTGTCTTTGTTGTTATTTTAATTTAAAACTGAAAACGTCCATCTTGGGAACTCCGCTTTTTCACGTTTTGGCAATAATCTTTTTTACCCCTTTTTTTACCAATGTGTCCATGATAAAGATGCACTGCATGGCCATTTCAGAAACCACGATTGATACAGAGTGGGTTAAATTAGGAAAAAGTTGCGCACGCGGGAGATCTTGTAAACTAGCCCAGTGGAATTAGACAAACAAAGCCTAAAATTTGCCGTATTAAGAGCAAGTGTGGAGAAATTGGTTATGCTGGTGATAAGGAATATGACAACGGTCAAATGTGGAAAAATCGGTAAAAATGGATTTTTTAAACGAGGCTCGGAAACTATAAGCAGTAGGGGTTTCATTTTTTTTCATTTTTATCTGGATAAATAAAGGTCAATTTAGGGCCTAGTATATCGAAATCGGTTAATAATTTGTTTAAATAACTGCAAAAAACTGTCAAAATTTTCAATTATTTTTCATCTCGGGGAAAAAAGCATCTACATGCTTAAAACTTTCAGTAATTACGTCCGTAACTTTAATAATAATCATAATTTTTCCGTTAAAAAATATTATTTTGTTTTCAAAGGTTCTATTTATTTACAAAAAAAAAGTGACAAAATGCAATTTGAACTTAGCGGGTTTTCCCAAGAGAAATATTTTATATATATATATATAATTTGGTCAGATCGAATTTTCACCAGGAGGATATATATCCTACCGTCTTGGAAACAAATATAGTAAATAAACAAAAATACTCGATCGCGCGAAAAAATAATTTATTGTACATTATTAATTTAAATTTATTACATAAATTAGCAAGCACTTAATTTTTGATGTTCAGCAGGCGTTTCATAATCGATTTCATTTACATTCACATTTTCAGAAAAATCAATAGTGAAACTATAATCACCATTATTATTATAATTATCCTCATCATCGTCAACTTTATCATCATTATCATTGTTATTTACATTAGTAGATAACACATTATCACTGTTTTCGCACGTTTCGCCATTACATAAAAATTCATTTTCACACATGTCAAACTTTCTTTCTCTTTTGTACACCACCACCCACTTGGATACACTTATTTGCGCGTTTATAAACTGCACTAGTAGCGAGTTTCAATGAACGATTGTTCGCTCTAATGATAGCTGCTGCATTAAGAATGCGATCTAGTAACGCTTCACTCGTTTCCACTTTGGTAGCATAAACTAACGGCTTCATTCATCCCCAAAGGCAAAAATCGAGGGGAGTGAGATCCGGTGATCTCGGTGGAAAAGGAAGCGGACCGCCTCTGCCAATCCAAAGATCGCCGAAAGTGGTATTCAGAAAATTTCGTACATTATTTGAATAGTGAGGAGGCGCTCCATCATGTTGGAAGATAATTCGTTGTCGAATATTTAAAGGTGCTTCGTCCAATATTTCTTCTAAATGGTCTTCTAAAAAACGTAAATATCCTTGTCCAGTAAGGCGCGCATCTAATACGAAAGGACCGATTAATTGATCATTTAGAATACCGCACCAAACGTTAATGCTAAATCGATGTTGGAAATTGTGTTCTATCGTAGCATGGGGACTTTCGTCCGACCATCGATGATTATTGTGGCAATTGTTAATTCCATCTCGCGTAAATTGAGCTTCATCCGACCACAAAATGTCTTTACACAATCTTCTGTTTTCCCGAATCAATGACAAAATTGTAGCCTTAAAGGATAATCGCCTTCGTGGAGATTTTGTACTTTTGCAAATGATAAGCGTTCAAACCTTGTTGCTTAAGTGTTTTCCAAGCCACTGTTTGTGGTATTTCAAATTGGATTGCGATGCGCCTTGTACTTATCTCTGGATTTTCGTCTACCACATCCAGAATATCTTCTTCAAGTCCAACAGCGATTCCGTGTTCTCTTTCAGAAACAATACTTGCACTTGGAAATGTCCCAGTTTCGCCGGCATGTGTAAAACAGTTTGAAATACTCGCTTGTTAGGAACTCTTCGATTCGGAAAACGACGTCGATACTCCTCCACTGCACGAACATTACTACCATTACAGAACCCATAAACAAAATATCATATCGGCATATTCTTTATGACTAAATTTGTGGGGCATTTTACAACTTCATAAAACTAATGTTGAACAACTGTCACTTTAACAACTAACTGTCAGTTTTCATTTCAGTTGCCTACTTTCACCTAATTACACATAAGTTCTGGTTGCGTAATCCAGAAAGTCAACTCTTAAAATAAATACCCTGTTAGGAATTTTGCAAATATTGGCGATAGTAAGAACGTTCTTGGTGAGAATTTATTAGCCGCCAAATTTAAAGTTACTAAAAGTGCAATAATTATTTTAAAAGTTTCCTTTCTGGATTTCGCTCTCAGAATTACGTGCATAAGGTCAATACATCAACGTACTTCGTAATAGGCAAAAAATTGATGAGATTTGACATTTTAAGAAAAAGTCAATTATCCCTGAAACAAATGAAAATCGGACTTAAACATATGAGTTTATTTTACTTATTTTGGCTTCCTCGACATATCTTTAAAATATTGCCACTTCCTCGCGAATCACCCTGTATTTACCGGTTGATAGGTCAAACACGTCGGTAAGTGGATACTTACCGACGTGGTTTACTTACCGATGTCTGAACTAAACGCTATTAAAATTAATATACAAATTAAAATTGACCTGTTCCGGGAATTTTGAGACAAACCTTCATTTCTTAACTTTACAGGAATGTCACAAAAAGTACTGGGACGTTGCAGACATTCCGACAGTCGATTGGATACTGGATACTTAACCAGGAGCTAAATTATCACATGTATTTCTAAAATATTTGAAGCCAATAGATATCAAGGTTCATTAACGCTAATTCTTTCAAGTTACAGAATTTGCTCGAGTTAAAGATTCGACTCTGTATATATTATTTCACAAAAATAAGGACAACAAATTAAGAAATTTCAACGTATTCAGACTGTGCAGCGAAACGTGCGAGACTACAGTACTGGATGAAGAAACACCATCGTGCAGAATTTTCTCGGCAAATTTGATTTTATTTTGCAGAGAATCTCCCACATAGCCCCATGCTACCGTGGAAGATCTCCATCCCCCATATCTGTTGGTCCCTAATATGTCAACACGTTTATTTGCCAACAATGTTACCGAAGTCCTTCTAGACGAATGGCCAGTATAAATATTTAGCAATTTTTAACGTCCAACTTCCAATAATCCCCCTGCCTTCTACCTGTGTACTGCATTTTCCGTGTCGATAATGTAAAAATAAATGTTTTCTTTTCGTATACGGTATTTTCTAAACAATTCAACGTAGTGGATTTCTTCATCTGCTTTATTTGTTACGGTAAAAGACCGTTTATTGGTTTTCGTATTTGGAATTTTTACAATGACATATTCTTGATGATCCTCTATGTCATCTACCCCCATATTATATAATTCGTCCCCTCTGCATTCCCCTGCTTTTATGGAAAATTGTGCCCTTCAACATTAAATATTCCGCCCAGAGACTACCAGACGATTGTAATGCCTTATTCCGATGACAAACACAAACTATGCTAACAACACTTTTTTCATAGATATTAGTACCATCCTCCTTCTTACACCTATTTTTGAACATTTTGTAGATTTTTTCATAGTGGTCCATTGATTTTTCTGGAATTATTGCTGCACATGCAAGAGGACAAAATAGAGTAGGGGTAAGCCATGTCCACTTTCACCAAGTGATCTCGCCCATTTTTTACGTCACCTTTTCGGGCGCCATATTCAACCCCTTGATGGCATTTTCACCACTACTTAAGGCCTCTTGGCTGTATTAAGAGCCTTTTTGGCAATCCAGCCCTTGGAGGGTAGCCAACCATAGTAGCCTTATGTGCTCATACAGTGGAGGACCTGAGGGTAGGCCACGTCCCCTGGTTTCTGATTGGTGCGTAGACTACTTCCATATACGCTCCCTGGTTTCTGATTGGTGGCGGTCATTTTGTTTCGACGGCCATTTTGTCGGTCATTTTGTCGGACATGTCGGGGAATTTAAAATAATATTCCAATTAGAAGGCAATCATACTATCTTATAAGACAGATATAGGACGTCGGAACTTTTTACCGAGTCTTCGACCGTTTCCGGAAAAACTTAAAATTTGGAATAGTATCGGCTTTGTCGGTCATTTTTGTAATTGTTGGGAAATTTGAAATAATATTCTAATAAGAGGCCCTCATGTTATCTCCTAAGACAGGTATAGGACGCCGGAAGTTGTTCTAGGGTCTCCGCCCCCTTGTCACGCGCACGCACGCTCAGACACACACGCGCACACACGCACACATGTACGCACACACACATACACACGCACGCACATACGCAAAAATTTTTAGGTTACGTCAATACACGCACAATATTAGGTCCAATGATGTACTTCGTACTTATCCAATAGATCCAAAGCTGTACGCATATGATCAGCTATAAATAAATAAACGGTATCGATTTGAAATAAAATAAAGCTAGATTAATTTTGGGCAGACAAATACGCAAGTTTTTTTCTACTTAACCGAATTTGTATCTCAAACGTATCCAATATTCACACATCCTTTTATATTGGACACACTGTACAGGGTGTCCCATTAAAAAAAAAAAGGAAAAAATGTTCCAAAACAAATTGCGATGTTGAAACACTGTCATAAAATACAGCGCGTTTGAACTGTGGCAAACTTCTAGTACACAATTATTGTATCATCCTTGATATTTGAGAAAAGCATAGACTACCTTTGTTAAATTCAAAAAAGTAATTTTTATAACAATATCTTGAATTTTTAGAAAATTTGTCAACACCGAAACTGTTGTCAAACAGGAATAGAACACCCCCAGGTAAGTTCGCTACCGGAATATTCGACACCGGATTATTCGCCCCTGGCATGTTTGTCCCCGGAATATTTGCTCCCATGTTAACTTTAATACGTCACACACTCATCTATAAGGCTTTACTATATATGTTATAAAATTTCTCTCACCACCACGACACTTTTCACTTTGGTATATATATCCAACACTTATCTTTATTAATTATTGTAATACTCCAATAGAGAAAACGTTGCCAAAATAGAACAGGCATCAGAAATCAGATGGTATGGTTACAACAATTTCAAGATCCATAGCATCAAAGCAATCAGTTGAATTTAGCCATCATCTATTCAACCGATCCCAAAAATACTGCGTTTAAGTTTTTGTTAAAGTTTTTGTCTTAATAAATGCTGAAATATTCAAATAGACGGCTTGTTGAAAACACGTATTAATTTTTGTGTTTGAATGATCCTTCTCTTTTTTGACTACATAAGAGTAGTTAACATTTTTCTGTAGACTATGTTAAAGAGTGCCTTGCACTACTCAAAATAAAAGGTTAAAGCGTCATTAAATATGTCAAGTAAGATATCAAAGGTAAATAAAGTTTAATTCTGTCAATATTTAAGTTTGTCATAATGAAATGATAAATGTCCAGACATCTCTATGGCAACTCATAGCGAACTTTCTGAGGTGAACTTACTTGGTGGTAAAATTTCTAAAGTCGAATTTTCTGCGGGTGCATATTTAAGTGGCAAAACTTTCGGCGGCGAATATTCCAGAACGAACTTTCTCGGAGCGAGTATTCCGAGGAGAATTTTCTGAAGACGAATATTCAGGAGGCAAATGGCGAGTTTTCTTGGAGAATAATACTTCGGGCGCGAGTTTTCGAAGGCGAATTTACCAGGATGAGTTTTCCGGGTCGAATTTACGCATATCTATAGATTTGTTTCCATTTTAAAAATTCACATTACTGTTGCCATGCTTTTGTTGTACACTAGAAAATCTTTTCACTATGTACACCTCTGCAAACTATATAACTTATGTATTTCTTATAGCAGAGATATTGGACTTCCTCGCACATAAACAAAAACACGCAATATGATCATTTTTCCATTATAAAATGCTTTAAACACAAATTTCACATTTAAAAATCGTACAAAAAAAACAAATCTAATCATATAGAGGTAATTTTGAATAAAAATACAGATTTAAAATTGCTTTACGCTACATACACTTCACATATTCAGTAACGACTCGTGGCTGGCAATTAATACATTACACGATCAAAAATGACCGCGCAAACTCTAGTTATAAATTTAAAACACTCATACGTTGGTTCATATTATACAACTGTATACAACAATTCATAAAGATATTACAAACCTTGATTTTACAATGTCTATTTCGTGTTAGTAATAGTTATAAATATTGACGTCTGTATTTACGAGTAGAGAAGTTTATATGTATATTAACGATATCAAACAACAATAGAAACAACTTTAAGTATTATAAAACACCGGTAAAATCATATAAAAACAATGTTTCTGTCAGTAATGTGTTTTTTATTGTTTCTGTTATAAATAGTTTCAAAGATAAATTTTCTTTTACGTCTCAATATTTTTTATTGTATTGGTTTTCAATAACCACGTTAACTTTTGTGCAGCTTTCTTAGATATAAGATTATAAATATTCTGGTCGTTAAAAATGGCAGCTTTTCAAATCGAAAGTTTAATTTCCGATATGTAAATGTATAGAAGCTGTTGAAAATTGATTTAAATAGTGGAATATTTTTATTTTTGTTCACTGTGGAGAACGATGGCTTTTACTTTAGTAAACTATGTTATATTTTCTGTCATTTCGCAATGCTCATTGTAATAAACATAAGAATGAAACATTCTTTAAATCCCGTCAAATGAGATCAGAAATTTGATTAACCTGAGGCTTTAACATTCTATTTATACATTTTAATATAGCAACAGAATTTGTTGTATTTGCTGTGCTAATTAACTGTCGGGCCATCTCTTGGATGCTCATGTAGATAATGAATTATGGTAATATTTCTTACATAAATCGGAAGTTTAATTCAAATAAAATTGGGTATGACTCATCGATGTAAAACTGTATAAAAAAATTACATATTTTTATCTCTCTTTCTCTCCCAACTACATGTATTAGAGAAGGATGGCCATAAAAACATAAATCTGCTGTACAATTCATATTAGCGCACTAAAACGTGTGTCGTGATTAAGAAGCAGCATCTGTCACTCCTGTCATTTTTTGAAATTATTGTTTATGCGTTTTTGCTTTACTTTTTATAAAAAAAACAGTTTTTTTCAAAACTATCTACAACTTGTACAGTGAATTATCGGTAATTTGGTAACATGTTTACATAATTTCTATAAAATTTGCAAAATTTTAGATATGCTAGTAATAAGCACCTTAACTCTCAAGCGCAGCTCGTACTTATGAACGTGCTTAATTATTTTGAACGGGAACGTGGCAATCAAGGGGCACTCGTTCCATTTTAATCTGTTATGCAGGTATGTAGTACATTATTGTGTAAAATATCATACTTGGAAGAACTACTTTTAGCGCACGTCTCAAGCATGTGGGGTTAGTATAAATATAGTTAGTACTATAAAAAAAGGGTTACAGAAGCCTAAAAAGGAAATAAACCTACAAAATCGCCAGCTAAGCGGAGAAAACGTACGAAATCTAAGTCCACCGAAGTTGATGACTATGTGAAGGACGCTGTAAAGAGAAAAAATTATGAAATGCATTCAAAATGTAAATACAAACATACAAGACATGTCTAGTACTTGTTTTTGTAGGTAAACATGTTACGCTGACATCGTTACTAAAAGAATTAAGCAATAGTCAAGTTTTCGATTTCAGTAGATGAATTTAAAACGTCTCTTAGATCCCATTGACTTTTCATCTAAAATAGATTGATGGTAGGAGAGGTGTACTGGAAGAATCGTATATTGCTGCGATATTACAAAAATAAAGAAGAAATATTATACAATCCTGTATTCTTTGATGGAACTTGGATTTTCAGTCTAAGATCGGACAAAAATCTAAGGAAAGCGTGTGTAAGAACCCATTTTGAGTTGTATTAAGATATACCGTTCATCCAGTTGTCAACATAAGAAAACATTTTAATTATTTTTGCATTATAGCTATGAGGTAGGCAACTTAATTAGCATTTTGGTGTAACTTAAGTGCATATCTTCTTAAAGGTTTCTTTAAATTATTTTTTTCGGCTCATATCGTTGACTTAATTCTTTGTGCAAATATTTTCGCGCAACGCGTCATCAACATCGTCTGATATTCTAAGCGTCCATTTTTTCACTTCCTGATGAATGTTGTGAGATGCAGAAAGCTTTTTTTGGGTTTCCACCTAAATTTTGTGAAAGTGCCATTGATTGAATGGTAAGATATCTTTTAACGCATTATACAAAAATTAAAACATTTGCTCTTGACATGCACTTTCTTTTATTTTACTTTGATTTACACTCTTATTACAATTACTTTTCTACGTTAATTACATTTTAAGTACGCATTTATTTTTATTTTTACGTACCCTTTCATTTTAATGCAATAACTATTGGATTCAAAATTTCAGGAAGAAATTTACAAGAAGTAAAATTATGGGTGTGGTTTACAACGTAAAGTGTTATTTCGAGGTATTGCGCAATATTGATGCCAAGATGACATCACCCTTGGTTTACATTTCCGTAATCGTGTAGATACCAGAGGTTATTAAAAAGTTTGTGTACAAAATTTTACATACAGGTATTTATGTTTTATGAATTAATTAGTAATTTAAGGCTATAACTAGTTTTAAGATATATTTTATATAACCCTATCATTTTAACTGTTAATAAACATAGTCTGTATATTTTATTCTTACATTTTGATAAATTTTTATTGTAGACAACCTCGGTTTAGTTATTCCGAGCATAATTAAAAAATAACTTGGCGTTGCATTTTTTTTGATGTTCAGTGTAACTAATCGAACAGAAATTGTGGTAATTAAGCAAATCAAAAGATTGAATCGGCCCATTTTAATCTTCCGACTGAGTCAAAGGCATTATTTTTGATGAATGGTTTGTATCTCCAGTTAGTTTAACGATTTGTTTCGGAGAACATTTTTACACTTATTTCATTATTAAAACACTTTTTATACTTTATACGCTTACCATTTACACCACATTACATTACACGTGAAGAAGAAGCCAATGGGTGAAGGAAAAAGGTTTGTTGTAATTTAGTAATTACATTATAATTCCTAATAAAATAATTGTATTTTTTAGATTTATAGTTGTTAATTCAGGTGATGATGAATTTATTTCGAATGCTTCACTTTTGTTTTCTACAAACTCACAAAGTGCACACTATCATGGCGATATGCGTGCGGAGTTGTTTACAAAATGATTTCAAAATAATTTAATAGCATACATAAACGAATCATCTCTAATTGTAATGGACCACGCTAGTTATCATTCTAAACTTCTAGAAAAAAATCCAAATAATTTATTTAAGAAGGAAGAAATATGTAATTTTCTATTAAAGCACAACATAGCTTAGAAAACTACCATGCTTAATTTTTAATTGCATTTAGTTGCAGGTAACGCGATACCAAAGGTGTACGAAATAGATGAAATGGCACACATGTAGACACAGAGTATTACGGTTACCCACCATATCACTGTCAATTTAATCCAATTGAACTGGTGTGGACAAACTGCAAAGAACACTACAACAAAAATATAGGAACACAATTCCAAACTTAACGATGACTATGTAAAAGAAATATGGATGGAATCCTTGCAATGAATTGACGGTGCATATTGGCAGAAATGCATTAAACATGCCGAAGTGTCTATGTTAGAGTGGTGGGAAATTGAAAAACATTTTGAGGTTGTGCAACCATTAAGTATATCTGTTATCGATTTCACTTATGAGAGTGACACTGATAGTAAATAATTTATTTAAATGTTTTAATTCCAATGTAATATATATTCTAATTTTTACATAACAGATTGATAACTCTTCAATAGTTGGACAGAATACATGTACTGATTTATGTAAATTGTTTTTCATTTAACTTGGAGCAATATGAAATCTATTTAAACTATGTGCTAAATTAAAATATTAAACATCTATAATTTCGTTGAACTTCGAACTACATTACACTGTACACCCACACTTTTACAAGAATGAAATAATCACAAATGTACCGATATTTATGTTTCCGTAAAGTATTTACAAGAATTATGTCGATTACAAAGCAATAATTATGCTCCTAGGAGGCTTGTTATAAATCTTGAGAATAACAAACTAATTGCAACTTTCCACCTGAAATGATTTAATTTATAATAAACAAATATATAAGTTATGTATCATGATGGTGTGTAATTATAATCAAACCATATCCTAAATTATAACAATTCACTGTCGCTGCAAAATATTTTTGACTCTATCAATAAAATAAGTGGATATAATGGATATTTTTTAGTTTAAAATATAAAAAACTCAATAATTTTCCACTTTCTTCGACATTTTATGGAAATGTATCCGCCGACAAAAATATCAACTAAAAGATGCTTTACTGATTGAATGAAGACTTACGTTGTCTAAATCTTAGTTCGTGTAACTTTAAGAATGAGTTATACCCAACTTCATTTAAATCACACTATACGTAAAGTTACTGTAGTTTAGTTACATATGTAATTGTAAGTTACTAGGGTAAGTAGACAGTTGTTTTGGGAGTTGTCAAACAATTGTCAGGTGAATATAGAATTTAAACCACCATCTAAACTAAATTTAACAGGAAACTTGGAAGATAGTGTTGTATTATAAATATCTAGGGGCATATAAAAACAATGTCACTCAAGGTCTAATCAATAAAGATTAATGTCATTAATTTATAAATTGAACATAACTTAACATGGTTTCAAGTGTGGGATATCAAAATGGAATCTAAAACTACAATTGGTGAAACCAGTGTATGCAAAGGTGTTACGAAGGAAAATGTAATTGATCCCTTAAACGTTGAAGGGAATTTAGCTCATAACTGGAATATTTGGTATCAGAACTTCAAAATATTCCTTCGTGCTAGTTGTCTTGAGGAGGGGAGTGAGACTAGAAAGGTAGCAATATTTTTGCACTACCTGGCATTGCCAATTTTTACGTCATTAAACTTCGATATGGATTCATGCAGTTACAATGATTTAGTCTCTAAATTTGATTCTCATTGTGCTCCTAAAAAAATTTAACCATCAAACGGTATAATTTTATATCAAGGGCGCAGAGGAAAGGTGAATTGATTGAAGAACTTATAAGAGCGATAAAAAACCTTGTCATGAGATTTAGGTGATTTGCGGGAAGGTTTGGTACGTGATGTACTTATTGCTAGACTTAGCAGAAGCGGAAAGGATTGCCAGAAGTATGGAGAAAACACATCAAGATGCTGAAATCTCAATAGGAATAGTGATATTGAGAATCAAAAGGTGATTTCGAAAGCAGGACTTCCCATCGTCTTCTAATAGTAAGTCATATAATAATGGTCCACAACAAGGTTAGTAATAATAATAAGTATTGCGGATTTTGTGGTCAACTTCACAGGTATGTGTCCTGTATCACAGGTTACGTGTAATTATTGTGGGAAAAAGGACATTATGCGAAGTGTAATAGTCGAAGATGCATGTTTGTTATTCATTCTGTAAATTACGACATTGGAAAGAAAATTTCGCGGAATGTAAATCTAATAATAGGAATTCAATTAGTAAAACGCAATATAGATACAGGAGCAGAAGCAAATGTGATGTCTTTAAAAAAATTTCATTATTTGGATATTAAAGATGAAATAACTACTCCTTTTAAGTCATTTTCTGGGAATGTCATCCCTGTGGTGGAAGAAGCGGTCATAAAATGTGTTGTTAATAATAATGTTGTCAACATTAGATTTATTACTACTGATAATGATCGTGAGACAATCTTGGGTTTAAAAACTAGTGAAGGTCTAGGCCTAATACAAAAAATTATATAGTATCACGTAGGAGTCACGAACGTATATTAAATGAATATCGTCAAGTATTTATAGGTTTGGGCTGTTTGCTGGGTATTTTTAACATTATTATCGATCCTAACGTTCCATCGGTGGTAAATGCTCCACGAAAAGTACTATTTAGTTTGCACGATAAATTAAAAGGTGAACGTGGATGGAGCAGCAAAAAGTTAATTATCCTACAGATTGGGTTAATTTTTTAGTGATTGTAGAAAAGAAAAATAAGTCTATTAGGGTTTGTTTAGATCCAAGAAATTTAAATAAAGGTATAGAAAGGTCTCGTTATGGTCTTTCAACACTTGATGAATTAAAAACTAAAGTGGTGGGTTCACAGTACTTTTCATTGCTTGATGCTCAATCTGGATTTTGGATGATTAAATTAAATCAAAATAGTACAAACTTATGCGTTTTTGCTACACCTTTTGGGAGATACAAATTTTTAAGATTACCATTTGGAACATCTTGTGCTCCATAAATTTTTCATAAAATCATGTCGGATCTATTTTTGGATATACCGAGGATTTTGGTATATTTAGTTGACATATTGATTCACAGCAACACTTTAGAAGAACGTAATGTAATCTGAGAAAAGTACTTGCAAAAGCAAATGAAGTTAATTTAAAGTTTAATAAGGAGAAATGCTTTTTTTATTGTCTGAAGTTAACTATTTATGGCATTTTTATTCAAATGGTGTAACACCAGATCCTTCAAAAATAACTGCAATTTGTCAAATGCAAAAGCCTAAGTGTGTTGCAGACATTATACGTTTCCTAGGAATGATCAATTATCTTGGAAGTTTTATTGATACTCTTACAAGTAAAACCACAAATTTACGTAGTTTACTTAAAAAGAATATTGCTTTTTCATTGGAATGAAATTCAAGCGCCGGTTATAGCGTATTTTAAACACGATTTACCTATAGTTTTGTCCGTGGATACTTCTCAGTTCGAGGATATTTTTCAAAATAACAAACCAATGCTTTTGCATCAAAATCATTGAATAAATCTCAATGCAATTATGAGCAAATAAAAAAGAGCTATTTGCAATTCAGTTTGGTTGTACAAAGTTTAAACAAGTTATTTATGATCAACTGATAACAGTTGAGACTGATCACAAACCTCGTATAACTTTATTTAAGAAACCATTGTCTGAAGTACCTGCTAGATCACAAAGAATGATGTTAAATCATCAACAATTTGATTTGTGTGTTGTTTATACTCAAGGTAAATTACTTTCTATAGGGGATACTTTGAGTATGGAACCTTTTGATCCTCCTAATCAAGATAGCACGGTGGAGGAATTACGTATACATGCTAATTTGTTTAGGAGCAGCTTAGCTATTACACCCGAAAAGTTTAATGAAATATGGTTGTGCACTTTAAAAGTAGTATAGCTATACAGATCCTGACTCACTTTTGTCACTAGATTTGTCACCAGATCTAGGAAAAAGTCACCAGAAAAGTTACTAGAATTCAAGGTCGGTAACATTGCCTATTTCAAGGGGTAGCTGAAGACCACAGGTGTGTAACTCTCTTCAAGGTTATGTGGTAAGCCTCTTCTAGGTCCCCGCTTCAAGGTCATTATAGTCCTGAAGGTCATTACCCTCGCTCTCAAGCAAGTCTATGCATGTTTCAAGGCCACGCCCTATTCTTTGGTAAGCCTCTTCTAGGTCCCCGCTTCAAGGTCATTATAGTCCTGAAGGTCATTGCCCTCGCTCTCAAGCAAGTCTATGCATGTTTCAAGTCCACGCCCTATTCTGAGAAACAAAGGGGGCCCATTGTTTAAAGTCTATGCTTTCAAGGCCGCATGAGAGAACAAAGACGATCTATTGTTTTGGTTGAGTCATTCTGAAATTCTAGGAAATCAAGAACAAAGACGATGCATTGTTCAAAGTCTATGCTTTCAAGTTCCGTTATTCTAAAAATAGATTGTTATCTCAATTCTAGGAAATCAATAACAAAGGCGATGCATTGTTCAAAGTCTATGCTTACAATTTTCAAGGTAAAAGAACAAAAGCGATTCATTCTTCTGGTCGAGTTATAAAAATAAATTGTTATCTCAATTCTGAGAAATCATGAATAATGTATTGTTCAAAGTCTATGCTTATAATTTTCAAGGTAAATGAACAAAGACGATTCATTGCTCTGGTTGATTTATAAAAATAGATTGTTATCTAAAGACATCTCTTTCAAGAACAAAGGCAATCCATTATCAACGATTTAAAGTTTATGCTTATAAGGTCACACCTCTGATAACAAAGACGATCCATTATTCAGTTATTTTAAAAATAGATTGTTATCTCAATTCTAGGAAATCAAGAGCCCTGAGGTGCATGTTTCAAAGCCACGCCCCCTCAAGTGCTCTAAACAGGTGGCCGTTCCCCTAAACAGGTAGCCGTTTCCTAAAAACAGGTAGCCGTTTCCTAAAAACAGGTAGCCGTTTCCTAAAACAGGGGGTCCGTTTCCCAAAACAGGTAGCTGTTTCGCAACCGTTTCCCCCATACGACCACATCTCAATTCTGAGAAATCAATAACAAAGGGGACCCATTGTTCAAAGTCTATGCTTATAAGGTCACACCTCTGATAACAAAGGTGATTCATTGTTTTGGCTGAGTCATAGCTTCTGAAATTCTAGGAAATCAATAACAAAGACGATGCATTGTGCAAAGTCTATGTTTACAATTTTCAAGGCCACATGAGAGAACAAAAGCGATTCATTGTTCTGGTCGAGTTATAAGAAATAGATTGTTATCTCAATTCTAGGAAATCAATAACAAAGGCGGTCTATTGTCAACGCTTCAAAGTTTACGTTTTCAAGGCCACATGAAAGAACAAAGACGATCTATTGTTCTCGTTGATTTATAAAAATAGATTGTTATCTAAATAAATCTCTTTCGAGAATAAAGACGATCCACTGTCAACGATTTAAAGTCTATGCTTACAAGGTCACACCTCTGATAACAAAGACGATTCATTGTTCAGTTAGAAATAAATTGTTATCTCAATTCTAGGAAATCAAGAATAAAGGCGATCCATTGTCAACGCTTCAAAGTCTATGCTTACAATTTTCAAGGTAAAAGAACAAAAGTGATTCATTCTTCTGGTCGAGTTATAAAAATAAATTGTAATCTCAATTCTAGGAAATCAAGAACAAAGACGACGCTTCAAAGTCTATGCTTACAATTTTCAAGGTAAAAACAAAGACGATTCATTGTTGAGTCGTAGCTTATGAAAAGGTGAGCCGAACTTATCCGACCTTACCCGATCTTATCTCTATATAAGTAGATAAAGAACAGTCCCACGTCAGTCGATACATTACAATCGTCACAACAACAAATTACCTAAAGTAAAAAGCAACTATTATTAATCACCAGTGTATGCATCATATTTTTTACAATCCTAACTAAAAGTTTTATTGTAAACCGAAGAGCAATTTGTTAAACGTAAAGAGTAACTATTATTACTCACCAATTTGTGCATCATATTTTTACAATCGTGACTAGAACCGTTGTGAAGAGCATTTTGTTACAAGTTCATTGTTACGTGTGTGCTTCATATTGCTAGCTATGAGTATGCCAAGTAGTAGTGAGATGGTTAATTTAACAAAGCGCATTGTTCCCTTATTGAAAACAAAAAAGGAATTTGCCAGGCACATCCGTATAGTTAACGCCAATATCAAGCTATTGCAAGATATAATTAAACATAAAATTTATTATGAGACCAATGAAAGCTTGCTTAAGCTTGAAAGCAATTTAGCATTGCTCAAGTGCTATCTGGTTAGATTGAGACGGTTAAAGAACGCTTCAGAGAAGGTTGGTAGTGGAATTGTCAATAAAAAAAGGTATGGATAAATTACGTTGGTACCCCCTAGACTCATGTTTCAATGGTAGGTTGCTAACAGGAATTATAATCAATATGTCGAACATTAAGGACCCTTTGATATTTTTACTAAACACATATAATAGTTTTGCACGTAAGGTAAAATTAATGTTAAGGCAATCTATGCTAAAGGTAAATGTGGTCTTAGGCTGTAATTTCATGCAACCCCAAAATCATAGTATTGAGTTGAAGACTTTTGCCACAAAAAATTGCGTTATTGATATTTCAACCAATATACGTGTCTGGTACAATGAAAACGTGTATGATAAGTTACGGATAAAATTAGAGGAGTTTTCCGAAAGGGATTCCGGTTGGGCAGTACATGAAGTCTTACATTTAAAAGTAAATATTAATAGCTATGTCCCATTTAGAGGCGGTTGTTCAACTTATGTTAAAGTTCCACGCTTCATAGAAGTAAAGCACGCTGTTGTTAATGTTAAAAATAACGATGAGTTTTGCTTCCTGTGGGCCGTTGTTTCGGCATTATATCCCGCGCAGCGTAATACGGAAAGGGTTCAAAGTTATCCTCATTTTCTAGACGTTTTGAAGTTTGATTCAATTCACTTCCCCATTCAGCTGGATGATGTAAAAAAATTTGAGAAACTAAACAACCTCGCAATTAATTTGTACTGTATAAATGGTAAAAAAAGTTGCACCATTTGTATTGAGTAATCAGCAAAGCGATAAAGAACCCATAAATCTTTTAATACTTTCTGATCAGGCCGCGGATAACACTGTATACCATTTCACATGGATTAAAAATATGTCAGCTTTATTTTCAAAACAGATATCGAATTTCAACCGCAAGCAATTTATTTGTTACCGATGCTTGAACCATTTTTCTTCAGATCATCTTCTACAAAAACATACCACTCACTGTCAGCAACTTAATCAATGCTCTACTAGGCTGCCTACCGAAGCGGAAATGAATTTACAGTTCAAGAATTTCGCATTCCAAGAAAAGGTGCCATTTGTCATTTATGCCGATTTAGAAAGTATTTTAGAGAAGTGTGCAAATGGTATCGAAGGTAATGCTCTATTTCACTCCAAACACACACTTTTCAGCATTGCCTACTATTTGAAGTGTTCATATGATGATTCTTTATCTCGATTTAGTCTTTATAGAGGAAAGGATTGCATTCAATGGTTTGTTAACGAGCTTCAAAGTATTGCACATTGGGCTACCGAAATAATCAATCAAACAATTCCAATGGGTACTTTAAGTCTCAGTCAGGTTGAGCAATTTGAAAGCACCACGATTTGTCACATTTGTCGGAAACCATTTACTAATTCTGATATGAAAGTTAGAGACCATAATCATCTTACGGGAGCATTTCGGGGAGCAGCGCACCAGGTATGTAACCTAAACTATACAGACTCCCACATTCTGCCAGTTGTGTTCCATAATTTATCAGGTTATGATTCTCATTTCATCATTAGAGAATTGGCTAGTGTTCCCGGTTTGATTTCACTGCTACCCATAAACAAAGAAAGATATATCTCTTTTACGAAGGTAATGGAAGGCACCAAAATTAAGTTTAGATTTATTGACTCTTTCAGATTTATGAGCAGTAGTATTGAAAAGTTGTCAGACTATTTGGAGGATAGTAAAAAAATTATTTCCCGCGCTAGTTGCAACAATGAGGAGGAATTTTCTCTAGTAGTTCGCAAAGGTGTGTTTCCTTATGAGTATATTGATACGTGGGATAAATTGAATGAGACCACGCTCCCTCCTAAAGAAGCATTTTTCAGTCATCTTAATAATGAGGGAATCAGTGATGAGAGTTTTGCGCATGCGGTTAACGTGTGGAACAAATTTAGTATTAAATCGTTAGGGGAGTACTCGGATTTGTATCTAAAAACAGACGTTCTACTTTTAGCAGATATTTTCGAGAACTTTCGGCAAACTTGTATAAGTACTTACGAGCTTGATCCTCTGCACTATTATACAGCTCCCGGTTTAGCATTCGATGCTATGCTTAAAATTACACAAGTAAAGTTAGAATTATTTACAGACATTGATATGCTAATGTTTATTGAGAGAGGATTAGAGGTGGTGTAGCTCAATGTTCAAATCGGTATGCTAAAGCTAACAATAAGTACATGGGGAAAAATTTGATCCCACCTCCGAAAGTGTGTATTAATGTACTACGACGTGAATAATTTATATGGAGCCGCCATGTCAGAATTTCTACCATTTGGCGATTTTTCTTTTGTTGATGAAGCTAATTTTGAAAGTTTAGATTTAATAAACCATCCTGATGATTCGGAAATTGGGTATATAGTCGAGTGTGATTTAGACTATCCTATAGAATTACATGAGAGTCACAGTGATCTACCGCTTGCACCCGAACATATGGTTCCACCACGCCTGATTCCAAAATGAAAAATTACTGCTTACATTGTATCCAAAACATAATTATGTAATTCATTACAGAAATTTAAAAGTATATTTAAAATATGGATTGAAGTTGGTAAAAGTACACCGTATATTACGTTTTAAACAGTCCCCGTGGTTAAAAAATACATAGATTTAAATACAGTCATACGTCAGCAATCTCAAAATGAATTCGATAAAATTTCTATAAATTAATGATTAATAGTGTTTTCAGGAAGCTGATGGAAAATGTACGTAAGCATAAGGACATACGGCTAGTAACGAAATGGGAGGGTCGCTATGGTGCTCGTGCTTACATATCAAAACCAAATTTTCATAGTTGTACAATATTTGACAATGATATGCTCATCATTCAAATGAATAAGCTTGAAGTATATTTCAATAAACCTATATATGCAGGATTCAGTGTTTTAGACGTTTCAAAACTTTTTATATAATTTTCATTACGGTTACACGCTACCCAAGTTCCATAATAGTGCTAAGCTCTTGTACACGGATACGGATAGTCTCATATATGCCTTTTCGGTTCCCGATATCTATGAATGTATTAAAGAGGACATTGATAAATTCGATACATCTGATTATAGTCCCGACAACATCTTTGGACTCCCATTAGTAAATAAAAGGTCCCTGGCTTAATGAAAGATGAAAATCATGGCAAAATTATGGTTGAATTTGTAGGACTTCGCGCGAAAATGTATGCTTACGCGGTTGATGAAAAGGTTGTAAAAAAATCAAAGGGTTCTACGCAAGCAAGTGTGAGGCAGATCACGATTAATGATTATAAACAGGTTCTGTTTGATGGTGGCGTAATAAGGCGCTATCAACATCTCATAAGATCAAAGAAACATGATGTGTTTACCATTAAACAAAATAAAGTCATACTCAATCCTTATGACGATAAACGCTTAGTCAATTTTGATTTCACTGATACTAGACCCTGGGGGTACAACTTTCAGTAAACAATGAGCAGGAAGAACTGTAGTAGTGATCAAATCTACAGAAAGTACCTGAAGCGTTCTTTGCCCTCCCCAGAAAGCTATACATGTATATTGAATATATTGCAACATATTCCGGATGAGCGTTTTAGCTGGTGTAAACTCAAAGTGTGCAAATGAAGTAATTATTAATATTATTTGATAGAAAAATTAGCTTAGACAATACTGTTAAAAGTTTTACGAAATTGTGTACCGATAAAGGTTCGTTAACCTTTAATGATATAGATAGGATTTTAGATGACATGAATTTACCTTAAAATGTACATATACAAGTTATTATGGGGTGATTCATTGTGTGTGTACAAATGTTAGCGTACAATATATTGTTTATAAAGACACTTTCTATAAGTGAATGTATCGAGACAGCAGCATATGCTAATTACAAGTACCTCGCTATTTTAATTAAAGTATTATTAGAACCAAACATTACATATAAGTTTCAACCATGGGAAAATGAGGAGCACCACAAATTGGGTTTTGGATAACATTTAGAAAGGTGAAACAAATTCCTGCTTGGGATGGACATGTGGACCAGATTCAGGAATGTGGCAATCCGGTAGTTTAAACGATTATAGAAATACTTTAGGTTTACTATATAAAATGATGTAATATTTTAAAAAAAATAAAAAATAAAATACAATTATAATTTTTATGTGGTTTTAATTCATCTGAAAGTTACAAACAATTCCTATAACTATATATTATAAACTAAATCGTCAATATTGATCCATGATCTTTCTTGAGGGTTTGTGCAATTCATTGACGAGTTGTAATTTGGATATGGTCCACAATTTCTTTGAGTTGACTCTGAATAGGAAAAAATGAGTGTGGTCTCCAAGAAATTTTCAAGACCATATGTCCTACAGGCCGATCTTACCCGACATCGTCCGATCGAAATGTAGTCGAAACCTGCAGGACCAATTCTAAACGAGTCATGGAAACAAGAAGAATGATAGGCTAATATCATGGTTATTGACTAAATTGTAATAAAAGTGTGGGCTCATACAATAGTCATCCAGGGTGTTTCTCTAAATACAGATAACCGTTTCCCAAAACCGATGGCTGTTTCTCAACACAGGCTAAACTGAACTAGATCAAAACCTAAACATCTGGTCATGAGGGGGTTAGAAATCCCAATTCGTGGGAAGGTTCAAGTACAATCTGAAAGTAGTTTTATATTATAGAAAAAGCTAATCACCTACTTTGGGGTAGTACTGATAGGTGGTAATTTCTATAAATCCCCATACTTTGTGGGCTAAAGGGTAGCTTTTCCAATGGGCTTATCGTCTAGGGGTGCAATTCTGACCCCGAGAAAAATAATGAATTCTACACCGCTTTTGAGAAGAGGGATGATTGTGTTTGAAAAAAGCTGGAATAAGAAGTAGTGTTGGAAACCCTGATTGTTAGGGTTTAAAAGTCCTCATTGTGTGTGTGTGTGTGTGTGTGTGTGTGTGTGTGTGTGTGTGTGTGTGTGTGTGTGTGTGTGTGTGTGTGTGTGTGTGCACAGTATACTCTTGATTAGCAGCAATGATGAAAGTAGTAGTATGTAAGGTAGAAAGTACAGAAAAAGCAGTAAGTGTGGAGGAGCGAAAGAAGAGGTTGGAGACGTTAATAAAGCAAGTAAAAGCAATAAAACTCGATTTGGAGTATTATATAGTAAAACAAAAATGATGAAGCTGCGTATTAGCAATATGTAAAATAGTGTAGTAAAACATGAAATTTTGGGAAGGATGAGTTTAAATACATATTTTAAAGAAGAAGAAAATTTAAAACGCTGCTGTGTGTTGTTATAAGTATCTCACAATTGTATTAGGTTTAAGTAACTGTATCATTAAAAAATAAAGACTTTAAGCGTTGTGAATATGTTGTTCTTTTAAGTAGACGTAGCACTAGTTTTCGGTATTCTCTTCTATAACCCATAATGGTTCCTTATTGGTTATGCATATCTAGGCGTGGTTCGATAAACGTAAATTTTATCCGATATCCACCTTTACCGAAATCTCCCATAAGGAAATGGAACCCCTGCCGTACGTTGGGCCTCAAAGAGGTGAAATTGGCCTATATACAACATATAAAAGAAGATTTATTGGAAAAGATCAATGACGGTAAAATGATCCCTAAATAAAAAGCAATTTACTGGTTTTAATGCAGATCGTTATTGTTTTTAATCATTAAATGATATTTATACATATGTCAACTAGAATTTATTAGTAAAGCGTTATAATGAAAAATAAAATGACTTTCCTTTGTATAAGGGAGAGCGAATTTAATGCGATGGAAAATGGTGGCAGGTAAATATACTTTAAATAATTTTTTCAATTTGAATTTCGTTTCTTAGCATTACCACCCTCAACACGGCAGGTGTAGTGTATCAAAATGAAGCTAGTGGTGGTATACGTTTTATGTGTGGTAAAAACAGTGCATAGTAGTTAGTATAGGACCGGTTCTGGACCAGTTCAAGGCCACATTTTTTTTCCACATTTTTTTAGTTCTGAGAATTTTTGAACTGCTATATTTTGCGCTCTAATATATTAGGCCTATATACGAAAATTCAGAATTTTTGAGTAAAGGACTAGTGATTTAGAAATAAATATAGATATAAATTTATAAATGTACGCAAGTTTCAACCTTTTACACACACACACACACATACACATATAAAAATGCTGACTTATACATGTCGTAGTAGTTATACTAGACCGATTCTGGACCAGTTCAAGGTCGCTCGCCCTCTGGTGGTGAAAAACGTAAGCTTTTCATATTTTTGGAATTTGAAACTGCTATGTGTTGCGCTGTTCTTTGTTTAGTATACATGCAAAAAATTGGAATTTTTGGGTAAAGGACTAAAGTGTTATGATTTATTCATTTGTGCAAGTTTCAACTTTTCTGTACATACTAACTACAAACTTTGTTGTTAATAATAATTGAAAATTTTTTTTCACATTTTTTTAGTTTCGAGAATTTTTGGATTGCTATCTTTTGCGCTCTTATCTGTTTAGTCCACATGCCAAAATTGGAATTTTTGGGTAAAGGATTAGTGATTTATAAATAAATATAAATATAAATGTACGCAATATTCAACCTTTAATGACACATAAAACTTATATTACAAAGAAAGAAAAAGGTGAATAACATTATCCTGTTATATGAAATGTATAAGTCAGCAAAAATTTTTATGTGTGTATTTTAAAATAAGTAAATATACTCTTTTTATCATATCAGATTAATTTTTAACTCAAAAATTTTGAATTTTTGTATATAGGTTGAATAACTAACAGCGCAAAGGATAGCAGTAAAATAAATTCAGAATTTAAAAAAATTCAAAACAAATAGTCTTGTGAAAATAGTACATAAAGGTTGAATATTGCGTACATTTATATTTATATTTATTTATAAATCACTAATCCTTTACCCAAAAATTCCAATTTTTGGCATGTGGACTAAACAGATAAGAGCGCAAAAGATAGCAATCCAAAAATTCTCGAAACTAAAAAAATGTGAAAAAAAATTTTCAATTATTATTAACAACAAAGTTTGTAGTTAGTATGTACAGAAAAGTTGAAACTTGCACAAATGAATAAATCATAACACTTTAGTCCTTTACCCAAAAATTCCAATTTTTTGCATGTATACTAAACAAAGAACAGCGCAACACATAGCAGTTTCAAATTCCAAAAATATGAAAAGCTTACGTTTTTCACCACCAGAGGGCGAGCGACCTTGAACTGGTCCAGAATCGGTCTAGTATAACTACTACGACATGTATAAGTCAGCATTTTTATATGTGTATGTGTGTGTGTGTAAAGGTTGAAACTTGCGTACATTTATAAATTTATATCTATATTTATTTCTAAATCACTAGTCCTTTACTCAAAATTCTGAATTTTCGTATATAGGCCTAATATATTAGAGCGCAAAATATAGCAGTTCAAAATTCTCAGAACTAAAAAATGTGGAAAAAAATGTGGCCTTGAACTGGTCCAGAACCGGTCCTATACTAACTACTATGCACTGTTTTTACCACACAAAACGTATACCACCACTAGCTTCATTTTGATACACTACACCTGCCGTGTTGAGGGTGGTAATGCTAAGAAACGAAATTCAAATTGAAAAATTATTTAAAGTATATTTACCTGCCACCATTTTCCATCGCATTAAATTCGCTCTCCTTATACAAAGGAAAGTCATTTTATTTTCATTATAACGCTTTACTAATAAATTCTAGTTGACATATGTATAAATATCATTTAATGATTAAAACAATAACGATCTGCATTAAAACCAGTAAATTGCTTTTTATTTAGGGATCATTTTACCGTCATTGATCTTTTCCAATAAATCTTCTTTTATATGTTGTATATAGGCCAATTTCACCTCTTTGAGGCCCAACGTACGGCAGGGGTTCCATTTCCTTATGGGAGATTTCGGTAAAGGTGGATATCGGATAAAATTTACGTTTATCGAACCACGCCTAGATATGCATAACCAATAAGGAACCATTATGGGTTATAGAAGAGAATACCGAAAACTAGTGCTACGTCTACTTAAAAGAACAACATATTCACAACGCTTAAAGTCTTTATTTTTAATGATACAGCTACTTAAACCTAATACAATTGTGAGATACTTATAACAACACACAGCAGCGTTTTAAATTTTCTTCTTCTTTAAAATATGTATTTAAACTCATCCTTCCCAAAATTTCATGTTTTACTACACTATTTTACATATTGCTAATACGCAGCTTCATCATTTTTGTTTTACTATATAATACTCCAAATCGAGTTTTATTGCTTTTACTTGCTTTATTAACGTCTCCAACCTCTTCTTTCGCTCCTCCACACTTACTGGTTTTTCTGTACTTTCTACCTTACATACTACTACTTTCATCATTGCTGCTAATCAAGAGTATACTGTGCACACACACACACACACACACACACACACACACACACACACACACACACACACACACACACACACAATGAGGACTTTTAAACCCTAACAATCAGGGTTTCCAACACTACTTTATTCCAGCTTTTTTCAAACATAATCATCCTTCTTCTCAAAAGCGGTGTAGAATTCATTATTTTTCTCGGGGTCAGAATTGCACCCCTAGACGATAAGCCCATTGGAAAAGCTACCCTTTAGCCCACAAAGTATGGGGATTTATAGAAATTACCACCTATCAGTACTACCCCAAAGTAGGTGATTAGCTTTTTCTATAATATAAAACTACTTTCAGATTGTACTTGAACCTTCCCACGAATTGGGATTTCTAACCCCCTCATGACCAGATGTTTAGGTTTTGATCTAGTTCAGTTTAGCCTGTGTTGAGAAACAGCCATCGGTTTTGGGAAACGGTTATCTGTATTTAGAGAAACACCCTGGATGACTATTGTATGAGCCCACACTTTTATTACAATTTAGTCAATAACCATGATATTAGCCTATCATTCTTCTTGTTTCCATGACTCGTTTAGAATTGGTCCTGCAGGTTTCGACTACATTTCGATCGGACGATGTCGGGTAAGATCGGCCTGTAGGACATATGGTCTTGAAAATTTCTTGGAGACCACACTCATTTTTTCCTATTCAGAGTCAACTCAAAGAAATTGTGGACCATATCCAAATTACAACTCGTCAATGAATTGCACAAACCCTCAAGAAAGATCATGGATCAATATTGACGATTTAGTTTATAATATATAGTTATAGGAATTGTTTGTAACTTTCAGATGAATTAAAACCACATAAAAAATTATAATTGTATTTTATTTTTTTTTATTTTTTTTTTTAAAATATTACATCATTTTATATAGTAAACCTAAAGTATTTCTATAATCGTTTAAACTACCGGATTGCCACATTCCTGAATCTGGTCCACATGTCCATCCCAAGCAGGAATTTGTTTCACCTTTCTAAATGTTATCCAAAACCCAATTTGTGGTGCTCCTCATTTTCCCATGGTTGAAACTTATATGTAATGTTTGGTTCTAATAATACTTTAATTAAAATAGCGAGGTACTTGTAATTAGCATATGCTGCTGTCTCGATACATTCACTTATAGAAAGTGTCTTTATAAACAATATATTGTACGCTAACATTTGTACACACACAATGAATCACCCCATAATAACTTGTATATGTACATTTTAAGGTAAATTCATGTCATCTAAAATCCTATCTATATCATTAAAGGTTAACGAACCTTTATCGGTACACAATTTCGTAAAACTTTTAACAGTATTGTCTAAGCTAATTTTTCTATCAAATAATATATTAATAATTACTTCATTTGCACACTTTGAGTTTACACCAGCTAAAACGCTCATCCGGAATATGTTGCAATATATTCAATATACATGTATAGCTTTCTGGGGAGGGCAAAGAACGCTTCAGGTACTTTCTGTAGATTTGATCACTACTACAGTTCTTCCTGCTCATTGTTTACTGAAAGTTGTACCCCCAGGGTCTAGTATCAGTGAAATCAAAATTGACTAAGCGTTTATCGTCATAAGGATTGAGTATGACTTTATTTTGTTTAATGGTAAACACATCATGTTTCTTTGATCTTATGAGATGTTGATAGCGCCTTATTACGCCACCATCAAACAGAACCTGTTTATAATCATTAATCGTGATCTGCCTCACACTTGCTTGCGTAGAACCCTTTGATTTTTTTACAACCTTTTCATCAACCGCGTAAGCATACATTTTCGCGCGAAGTCCTACAAATTCAACCATAATTTTGCCATGATTTTCATCTTTCATTAAGCCAGGGACCTTTTATTTACTAATGGGAGTCCAAAGATGTTGTCGGGACTATAATCAGATGTATCGAATTTATCAATGTCCTCTTTAATACATTCATAGATATCGGGAACCGAAAAGGCATATATGAGACTATCCGTATCCGTGTACAAGAGCTTAGCACTATTATGGAACTTGGGTAGCGTGTAACCGTAATGAAAATTATATAAAAAAGTTTTTGAAACGTCTAAAACACTGAATCCTGCATATATAGGTTTATTGAAATATACTTCAAGCTTATTCATTTGAATGATGAGCATATCATTGTCAAATATTGTACAACTATGAAAATTTGGTTTTGATATGTAAGCACGAGCACCATAGCGACCCTCCCATTTCGTTACTAGCCGTATGTCCTTATGCTTACGTACATTTTCCATCAGCTTCCTGAAAACACTATTAATCATTAATTTATAGAAATTTTTATCGAATTCATTTTGAGATTGCTGACGTATGACTGTATTTAAATCTATGTATTTTTTAACCACGGGGACTGTTTAAAACGTAATACACAGTGTACTTTTACCAACTTCAATCCATATTTTAAATATACTTTAAAATTTCTGTAATGAAGTAAGTAATTATGTTTTGGATACAATGTAAGCAGTATTTTTTTCATTTTGGAATCAGGCGTGGGTGGAACCATATGTTCGGGTGCAAGCGGTAGATCACTGTGACTCTCATGTAATTCTATAGGATAGTCTAAATCACACTCGACTATATACCCAATTTCCGAATCATCAGGATGGTTTATTAAATCTAAACTTTCAAAATTAGCTTCATCAACAAAAGAAAAATCGCCAAATGGTAGAAATTCTGACATGGCGGCTCCATATAAATTATTCACGTCGTAGTACATTAAATACACACTTTCGGAGGTGGGATCAAATTTTTCCCCCATGTACTTATTGTTAGCTTTAGCATACCGATTTGAACATTGAGCTACACCACCTCTAATCCCTCTCTCAATAAACATTAGCATATCAATGTCTGTAAATAATTCTAACTTTACTTGTGTAATTTTAAGCATAGCATCGAATGCTAAACCGGGAGCTGTATAATAGTGCAGAGGATCAAGCTCGTAAGTACTTATACAAGTTTGCCGAAAGTTCTCGAAAATATCTGCTAAAAGTAGAACGTCTGTTTTAGATACAAATCCGAGTACTCCCTAACGATTTAATACTAAATTTGTTCCACACGTTAACCGCATGCGCAAAACTCTCATCACTGATTCCCTCATTATTAAGATGACTGAAAAATGCTTCTTTAGGAGGAGCGTGGTCTCATTCAATTTATCCCACGTATCAATATACTCATAAGGAAACACACCTTTGCGAACTACTAGAGAAAATTCCTCCTCATTGTTGCAACTAGCGCGGGAAATAGTTTTTTTACTATCCTCCAAATAGTCTGACAACTTTTCAATACTACTGCTCATAAATCTGAAAGAGTCAATAAATCTAAACTTAATTTTGGTGCCTTCCATTACCTTCGTAAAAGAGATATATCTTTCTTTGTTTATGGGTAGCAGTGAAATCAAACCGGGAACACTAGCCAATTCTCTAATGTTGAAATGAGAATCATAACCTGATAAATTATGGAACACAACTGGCAGAATGTGGGAGTCTGTATAGTTTAGGTTACATACCTGGTGCGCTGCTCCCCGAAATGCTCCCGTAAGATGATTATGGTCTCTAACTTTCATATCAGAATTAGTAAATGGTTTCCGACAAATGTGACAAATCGTGGTGCTTTCAAATTGCTCAACCTGACTGAGACTTAAAGTACCCATTGGAATTGTTTGATTGATTATTTCGGTAGCCCAATGTGCAATACTTTGAAGCTCGTTAACAAACCATTGAATGCAATCCTTTCCTCTATAAAGACTAAATCGAGATAAAGAATCATCATATGAACACTTCAAATAGTAGGCAATGCTGAAAAGTGTGTGTTTGGAGTGAAATAGAGCATTACCTTCGATACCATTTGCACACTTCTCTAAAATACTTTCTAAATCGGCATAAATGACAAATGGCACCTTTTCTTGGAATGCGAAATTCTTGAACTGTAAATTCATTTCCGCTTCGGTAGGCAGCCTAGTAGAGCATTGATTAAGTTGCTGACAGTGAGTGGTATGTTTTTGTAGAAGATGATCTGAAGAAAAATGGTTCAAGCATCGGTAACAAATAAATTGCTTGCGGTTGAAATTCGATATCTGTTTTGAAAATAAAGCTGACATATTTTTAATCCATGTGAAATGGTATACAGTGTTATCCGCGGCCTGATCAGAAAGTATTAAAAGATTTATGGGTTCTTTATCGCTTTGCTGATTACTCAATACAAATGGTGCAACTTTTTTACCATTTATACAGTACAAATTAATTGCGAGGTTGTTTAGTTTCTCAAATTTTTACATCATCCAGCTGAATGGGGAAGTGAATTGAATCAAACTTCAAAACGTCTAGAAAATGAGGATAACTTTGAACCCTTTCCGTATTACGCTCGCGGATATAATGCCGAAACAACGGCCCACAGGAAGCAAAACTCATCGTTATTTTTAACATTAACAACAGCGTGCTTTACTTCTATGAAGCGTGGAACTTTAACATAAGTTGAACAACCGCCTCTAAATGGGACATAGCTATTAATATTTACTTTTAAATGTAAGACTTCATGTACTGCCCAACCGGAATCCCTTTCGGAAAACTCCTCTAATTTTATCCGTAACTTATCATACACGTTTTCATTGTACCAGACACGTATATTGGTTGAAATATCAATAACGCAATTTTTTGTGGCAAAAGTCTTCAACTCAATACTATGATTTTGGGGTTGCATGAAATTACAGCCTAAGACCACATTTACCTTTAGCATAGATTGCCTTAACATTAATTTCACCTTACGTGCAAAACTATTATATGTGTTTAGTAAAAATATCAAAGGGTCCTTAATGTTCGACATATTGATTATAATTCCTGTTAGCAACCTACCATTGAAACATGAGTCTAGGGGGTACCAACGTAATTTATCCATACCTTTTTTATTGACAATTCCACTACCAACCTTCTCTGAAGCGTTCTTTAACCGTCTCAATCTAACCAGATAGCACTTGAGCAATGCTAAATTGCTTTCAAGCTTAAGCAAGCTTTCATTGGTCTCATAATAAATTTTATGTTTAATTATATCTTGCAATAGCTTGATATTGGTGTTAACTATACGGATGTGCCTGGCAAATTCCTTTTTTGTTTTCAATAAGGGAACAATGCGCTTTGTTAAATTAACCATCTCACTACTACTTGGCATACTCATAGCTAGCAATATGAAGCACACACGTAACAATGAACTTGTAACAAAATGCTCTTCACAACGGTTCTAGTCACGATTGTAAAAATATGATGCACAAATTGGTGAGTAATAATAGTTACTCTTTACGTTTAACAAATTGCTCTTCGGTTTACAATAAAACTTTTAGTTAGATTGTAAAAATATGATGCATACACTGGTGATTAATAATAGTTGCTTTTTACTTTAGGTAATTTGTTGTTGTGACGATTGTAATGTATCGACTGACGTGGGACTGTTCTTTATCTACTTATATAGAGATAAGATCGGGTAAGGTCGGATAAGTTCGGCTCACCTTTTCATAAGCTACGACTCAACAATGAATCGTCTTTGTTCTTTTACCTTGAAAATTGTAAGCATAGACTTTGAAGCGTCGTCTTTGTTCTTGATTTCCTAGAATTGAGATTACAATTTATTTTTATAACTCGACCAGAAGAATGAATCACTTTTGTTCTTTTACCTTGAAAATTGTAAGCATAGACTTTGAAGCGTTGACAATGGATCGCCTTTATTCTTGATTTCCTAGAATTGAGATAACAATTTATTTCTAACTGAACAATGAATCGTCTTTGTTATCAGAGGTGTGACCTTGTAAGCATAGACTTTAAATCGTTGACAGTGGATCGTCTTTATTCTCGAAAGAGATTTATTTAGATAACAATCTATTTTTATAAATCAACGAGAACAATAGATCGTCTTTGTTCTTTCATGTGGCCTTGAAAACGTAAACTTTGAAGCGTTGACAATAGACCGCCTTTGTTATTGATTTCCTAGAATTGAGATAACAATCTATTTCTTATAACTCGACCAGAACAATGAATCGCTTTTGTTCTCTCATGTGGCCTTGAAAATTGTAAACATAGACTTTGCACAATGCATCGTCTTTGTTATTGATTTCCTAGAATTTCAGAAGCTATGACTCAGCCAAAACAATGAATCACCTTTGTTATCAGAGGTGTGACCTTATAAGCATAGACTTTGAACAATGGGTCCCCTTTGTTATTGATTTCTCAGAATTGAGATGTGGTCGTATGGGGAAACGGTTGAAACAGCTACCTGTTTTGGGAAACGGACCCCCTGTTTTAGGAAACGGCTACCTGTTTTTAGGAAACGGCTACCTGTTTTTAGGAAACGGCTACCTGTTTAGGGGAACGGCCACCTGTTTAGAGCACTTGAGGGGGCGTGGCTTTGAAACATGCACCTCAGGGCTCTTGATTTCTAGAATTGAGATAACAATCTATTTTAAAATAACTGAATAATGGATCGTCTTTGTTATCAGAGGTGTGACCTTATAAGCATAAACTTTAAATCGTTGATAATGGATTGCCTTTGTTCTTGAAAGAGATGTCTTTAGATAACAATCTATTTTTATAAATCAACCAGAGCAATGAATCGTCTTTGTTCATTTACCTTGAAAATTATAAGCATAGACTTTGAACAATACATTATTCATGATTTCTCAGAATTGAGATAACAATTTATTTTTATAACTCGACCAGAAGAATGAATCGCTTTTGTTCTTTTACCTTGAAAATTGTAAGCATAGACTTTGAACAATGCATCGCCTTTGTTATTGATTTCCTAGAATTGAGATAACAATCTATTTTAGAATAACGGAACTTGAAAGCATAGACTTTGAACAATGCATCGTCTTTGTTCTTGATTTCCTAGAATTTCAGAATGACTCAACCAAAACAATAGATCGTCTTTGTTCTCTCATGCGGCCTTGAAAGCATAGACTTTAAACAATGGGCCCCCTTTGTTTCTCAGAATAGGGCGTGGACTTGAAACATGCATAGACTTGCTTGAGAGCGAGGGCAATGACCTTCAGGACTATAATGACCTTGAAGCGGGGACCTAGAAGAGGCTTACCAAAGAATAGGGCGTGGCCTTGAAACATGCATAGACTTGCTTGAGAGCGAGGGTAATGACCTTCAGGACTATAATGACCTTGAAGGGGACCTAGAAGAGGCTTACCACATAACCTTGAAGAGAGTTACACACCTGTGGTCTTCAGCTACCCCTTGAAATAGGCAATGTTACCGACCTTGAATTCTAGTAACTTTTCTGGTGACTTTTTCCTAGATCTGGTGACAAATCTAGTGACAAAAGTGAGTCAGGATCTGTATAGCTATACTACTTTTAAATGATGCAGATTTTCAAAATTGAGTGAAATGCCATTTTGAAGGATGGCCAAGTTCAAAGACCAAGATTGATCTTACGATGAAATCATTTTTCAATATTAGGCATGAATTGCATGTGCTTGATAGATTAGTATTTAAAAGCACTGCCTTAATATCCCTAAAAGTTTAAGAAATGAGATATTGCGTATTTTGCACGAAGGTGATTTAGGTATAACAAAATGTTTAAGGCAAGCCAGATCCACAGTTGATTGGCCCAATATAAATGTTGAAATTAAAAATGCCGTTGATTAATGTCATGTATGTTTAAAATTTAGAGATTCAAATCCTAGAGAACCTTTACTTCCACATGAGCCTTCAACTCTACCTTGGCAAAAAGCAAATAGATTATTTCGAGTATGGTAAATCAAATTACTTGTTAATAATTGATTATTTTTTTAATTTCCCTGAAGTGATGACGGTGCCTTTAACTAAATCAACATGTAGTATTCAAATAATTAAATTTGTATTTGCTAGACATGGAATTCCGTCTATAATTATTTCGGACAATGGTCCGCCTTTTGATAGCAAATAATTAAAGATTTCGTAAGAGAGTGGGGTTCATAACACTTCTAGTCCAAAATATGCTAGAAGTAATGGTTTTGTAGAAAGATCTGTTCAAACAATAAAATAGTTATTTGTTTCATTAGTACCAAAAACGTCAGTTTTCGGGACGACGCGAAGCGGAGTCCAGCAACCTTCCAAGTCCCCAAAACTTATTTTTTGTACGAATAAAACATAAAACTTTTCTCCAACCACTTTTACCTTTATATTCAGTGATTTATTTACAGTTCACTATTTGTTTGGGAGCCCCTCATTTCTTGTCCCTTATCGAAAAGAAATTATTTTTAAGGTTAATTTATAACGTTTAAGTTTCTATCGTTATCACGTTTCTATTAAATAATCTAAGGCAGCAGGAACACAAAGTAAATTTAATTTAATGTTGAACAAAGTTAAGAAACAAATATACCATTATGATTAAAAACAAGCATAGGAAGGTCACACGTAAAAGTTTAACTGACGGGATGCACTTTAATTATATACAATATAATTAGAATTAGGGTATGTGAAATAATAAATAGAATAAGAAATTAAGTGTGCTATTGAAGATTGATGACGGTTGGACGGCAACGCCAGATAAAAAAAGTGAATAATTTTGAATTTTCTCGGGGAAGACGTGCGTAGCCGTTGATCCGAGATATATTTGAATTAAAGGTGAATTGGGAGTGATAATTGAAAGCAGAAATATTGATCTTACTTTTAAAGTAAAGATGTGAAGAGATAATAAGTGAAAGAGAAAATAAAGGAGAGAACAGAAATTACAAGAAGGATAATTTAGACAAAGCAGTATAATATTCAAGATCTAAACCTAAAGTAACGTTCCCGGAAAATTAAAAAAATTAAGTAAACAAGAATTGTACTTAATACAAGAATGAGGAGTAAGTATTCGGGTGAAAAACGTTGATTGATCATGAAGGAGAAGGAAATTCCATGGTTGAGCATGGAAGATATAAACAGAGAAAGGTTATATATAAATCAATATAGTTTAAAAATAGGGAAAAGTCAGATAGGAAAAAGTTATCAAAATATAATGAAGAAAATTAATATTTTGATACAACAAAAAGAAAATTTAATTAATGTAGTGCCAGGGCTAGCTAAAACATATACACATACATTATATGTTGATGAAAGTAAACATTTTCATGTGAAGAATTATCCTATATCATGAACATTTGAAGATGTAAAAGAGGAAATAAAAAAATGTTGAATGAGGAAATTATTGAGTCTGCTGTGACCCATTTTATCAAAACGTTAGTTGTGGTGAAAAAGAAAAACGGTTCTATTCGTATTTGTCTTGACGCTCGTATGATAAATGGTTTAACAAAGCCTCAATATGAAGCACCACAGAATATCCAATATTTGTTGAGTAAAATTAATAACAAAAAGGCGTTTTCAAAAAGAGATTTGAAAAATTCATTTTGATTGGTACCGTTACATGAGGATAGTCGAAAATGTACGGATTTAATGTAGATGAGGAAATATATCAATTTAAAGTTGTAGCATTTGGGTTGTCTACTTCTTGTTAGGGAAATGCAGAAGATTTTAAATGAAGATGAGGAATTTGTAACTTATTATGTGGATGATATTTTGATATTTAGCGAAAAAAAGGAGGAACATTACAAGCATTTAGAATTAATATTGAGTGAAATAAATGGTATGAAGTTGAATCTAGAAAAATGCGAGTTCTTTAAAGATAGGGTAACATACTTAGGTCTTTTGATATCTATGGAGGGTATACAAATAGATGAGGAACGTATAATAGAAATAAAGAAATTTCCACGACCAACAAATTTAAGTACGTTAAGAGGGTTTTTGGGGACAATAAATTATTATAGGAAATTCATTCCAAATTATTCAAAGTTAACGGTTCCTTTGGTAGAGTTATTGAGAAAAGATAAAAAATGGAATTGGACGGAGGATAGGGAAGAAGCTTTTAAAAGTATTAAAGATAATTTTTTTAATGAATTGTTATTACATTTCCCAAATTTTGAAAATCCATTTATACTAAGGACAGGTACATCTAATTATGCAATTGCAGCGGAATTGTTACAAATGCAGTACGGGAAAGAGGTGCAGGTTAGTTTTATATCGAGAATTTTAAAAGAGTGTGAGACGAGATACAGTGTGAGTGAAAAAGAGATGCTAGCGATTATTTTTGCAGTGAATAAATTGAAATACTACTTAACGGGAAATAGATTTATAATTGAAACTGACAAGTCTGCTTTGGCGTTTATGAAAACTAAACATTTTTGAACAATCGTTTGTATAGATGGGCATTTTTCTTACAAGAGTTTAATTTTAAAATCAAACATAGCCCTGGTAGAGAAAACGTAACTGCAGATTATTTAAGTAGGAAGGAAGTGAATAAAAATACGGCAAAAATTCTAATAGCATTGTTGAAAAAGAAATAGAGAATTGTTTTAGTAGAGAAGAAATGATTAGCATACAAAGAGGGGAGGAGATTAAAAAAAATCATTTGGAAAAGGAGGAAGAAAAGGGGTATAAAATCAAGGGTGGGGTTTTAATAAAGCAAGTAGGTACGGAAGAGTTAATAGTAGTAACTCAAGAAAAGGGTGTAGAAATCGGGAATTTGGACATGTCGGTGTGAGAAAAACGTGGTTGTTGTTTAGAGAAAAATTTTATAAAAAGGGGGATTTAGTTATGATCAAACAAATTATTCAAAAATGTAGGGAATGTATAATGTGGAAGAAAAATAATTTAAATACGACAACATTGCCTTAATTATCAAAGTTGAGGGTCCATTGCAACTTGTAGCTATTGATTATATTAGCAGTTTAATAGTGGGACAATTTGGCATGAGACATATTTTAACCATGATTGTTTAGTAAATACGTACAGTTATATCCAGCTAAGAATTGTAATACAAGAGATGTTATTCAGGCAGTAAATCAGTTTTTAGACAAAGTGGGGTGTCCAAAATTTTAATCGACAATGCTACATATTTCAATAATGATAGGTTAAAAAAACAATGAACGATATGGACATTAAAGTGGGGTATTGTAGTATTCGGCATCCTCAGGCGAATCCTGACGAAAGATACATAAGAGAGGTTATAAAATTTTTGAGAATTATTTCAGGGGTAAACCATAATTGGTGAGTTGGAAAGTTGTCATATGTAGAAAAAATGATTAATGATAATTACATACTGTAACATTGGTACCTCCGGTGACAGTTATGCAACGTATAATATCGGAACGACGGTGGGAAAGAGAAAAAGAGGTAGAATATGAGAAACTCATAGAGTTGGTACAATATAGGTTGAGAAAGGCGAATGAAAGATATGAAACTGAAGAAAGAAAAAAAACGTAAACATAGAAAGATTTTTGAGATAGCAGAATTATTAGTGATAAAAAGATTAAGGGTAACAGATGTGGAAAAGGGTGTATGTGCAAAGTTACAATCACCATATGAAGCACCATATATGGTGGTAAAGAAAATATCTGATGACACGTACAAGTTACGGGAGAAACACAAATAGAATTAGAGGTTATTTTCGTATTAATTCGATTCATCCATTCGTTTGATAGTTGAGTTTTTATGTTAGTAGTTGTGTTAATTATTTGTTATTGTTTATTAGTTTCATTGACAAGTTAAAATCACCAAAGATATAGTCTGGCATTTTATCCAATTTTCAATAAAAAAAAATTCTAAAATAAAGTGGGGTTTATTATGGTTAAAAGCAAGCATACGAAGGTCACACGTAAAAGTTTAACTGCCGGGATGCACTTTAATTATATACAATATAATTAGAATTAGGGTATGTGAAATAATAAATAGAATAAGAAATTAAGGATGCTATTGAAGATTGATGACGATTGGACGGCAACGGAGATAAAACGGTGTGAAAAGAGCGGCCAATACTGGCAGCTAAAATTTCCGAAGCTACCCGAAGTGAAATAGACCACTATATTACCCATTTTTCTATTACTGTTCCTTCCCTAATAAAGACTTAGCAATTATAATTCCAATTAAATTTAATACGCCCCTAAAAACAGATAAACAATCTGATAAAGGGGTTGCAAAAATAACCTTTTTATCATATCTCAAAAACGGCACATACTATCACAATTAAATTTTCGTATTAGTATGATAATGATCTTATAACAATTAAGCAATAAAAATATCCTGGTGCACTGCCGTCCAAAGGTGTAGAAAAAACCACCCCTTACTATATCTCGAAAACGACACATACTATCACATTCAAATTTTCGTATTAGGTTGAAGATAATCTTAAAACAATTTAGAAATAAAAATATCCAGGTGCACTGCCGTCCAAGGGGTAGAAAATACCACCGCTTTATCATATCTCGAACACGACACATACTATCACAGTCCAATTTTCGTATTAGGTTGACAATAATCTTAGGATGACTAAGAAATAAAGACATCCAGATGCACTGCCGTCCAAGGGGTAGAAAAGCCACCCATTACCATATCTCGAAAACGGCACATACTATCACGATCAAATTTTCGTATTTGGTTCACAATAATCTTAGTATAATTAAGCAATAAAAATATTCAGGTGCACTGCCGTCGAAGGGATAGAAAAACCATCCTCTTATCATATCTCAAAAAGGGCACACATTATCACGATCAAATTTTCGTATTAGGTTGAAAATAAAAAAACAGCCCCTTTATTATATCTCGAAAACGACATATACTATCACAGTCAAATTTTCGTATTTGGTTCATTATAATCTTAGAATGATTAAGCAATAAAAATATCCAGGTGCACTGCCGTTGTTCAAGGGGCAGAAAAACACACCCTCTTATATCTCGAAAAAGGCACATACTATCACGACATAATTTTCGTATTAGTTTGATAATAATCTCAGAATGATTGAACAATAAAAATATCCAGGTGTACTGCCGTCCAAGGGGTAGAAAAAACCCCCCCTTTTATTTTATCTCGAAAACGATACATACTATCACAGTCAAATTTTTCGTATTTGGTTTATAATCTTAGAATGATTAAGCAGTAAAATATCCAGGTGCACTGCCGTCCAAGAAGTAGAAAAATCCACCCTTTATCATATCTCGAAAACGGCACCCATCACGATCAAATTTAACTAATACGACAATTAGATCGTGATAGTATGTGCCGCTTTCGAGATACAATGGGGTGGTTTGTTCTACCCCTTGGATGGCAATGCACCTGAATATTTTTATTGCTTAATCATTCTAACATTATTATCAACCTGATACGAAAATTTGATTGTGATAGTGTTTGCACTTTTTGAGATATGATAAAGGGGTGGTTTTTTCTACCCCTTGGACGGCAGTGCACCTGGATATTTTTATTGCTTAATCATTCTAAGATTATTGTCAACCTAATGCGAAAATTTGACCGTGATAGCATGTGCCGTTCTCGAGATATATTAGGGTTTGTTTTTCTACCCCTTGGAGGGCAGTGCACCTGGATATTTTTCTTGCTTAATCATTCTAAGATAATTATGAACCAAATACGAAAATTTAACTGTGATAGTATGTGTCGTTTTCGAGATATAATAAAGGGGTGGTTTTTTACTACCCCTTGGACGGCAGTACGCCTGGATATTTTTATTGCTTCATGATTCTAAGATTATTATGAAATAAATGCGAATATTTGATCGTGATAATGTGCCGTTTTCGAGATATGATAAAGGGTGTTTTTTTCTACCCCTTGGGCGGCAGTGCACCTGGGTGGTTTTATTGGCTAATCAACCTAAGATTATTATCAACCTAATACGAAAATTTGATTGTGATAGTATGTCGTTTTCGAGATATGTCAAAAGGGTGGTTTTTCCCACCCCTTGGACGGTAGTGTACCTCAATACTTTTATTGGTTAATTATTTTAAGATTATTTTCAACCTAATACCAAATTTGATTGTGATAGTATGTGTCGTTTTCGAAATGTGGTAAAGGTATGGTTTTTTTTGCTTAATAATTCTGAGATCATTATCAAACTAATACGAAAGTTAGATCGTGATAGTATGTGACGTTTTCGAGATATAATAGGTTGTTTTTCTACCCGTTGGACGGCAGTGCACCTAGATAGTTTTATTGCTTAATCATTCTAAGATTATTATGAACCAAATACGAAAATTTGACTGTGATAGTATGTCGTTTTCTAGATATAATAAAGGGGTGGGTTTTTCTACCCCTTGGACGGCAGTGCACCTGGATGTTTTTATTGCTTAATCATTCTAAGATTATTGTTAACCTAATAGTAAAATTTGATTGTGATAGTATGTGTTTTTTTCGAGATATGGTAAAGGGGTGATTTTTTCTACCCATTAGACGGCAGTGGCCCTGGATGTTTTTATTGCTTAATCATTCTAAGATTATTATTAACCTAATAGGAAAATTAGATTGTGATAGTATGTGTCGTTTTCGAGATAAGGTAAGAGGGTAGTTTTTCAACCCCTTGGACGCCTCTGCACCTGGATATTTTTATTGCTTAATCGTTATAAGATTATTATCTCACTAATACGAAAATTTAATCGTGATAGTATGTGCCGTTTTTGAGATATGATAAAAGGGTTACTTTTGCAACCCCTTTATCAGATTGTTTATCTGTTTTTAGGGGCGTATTCAATTGAATTGGAATTATAATCGCTTAAATCTTTATTAGGAAAGAAACAGTAATAGAAGAATGGGTATATAATGGTCTATTTCACTTTCAATTTTAGCTGCTAGTATTGGCCGTTCTTTTCACACCGGTAAATTTTATATTGGGTCACTGAAATTCAACAAACATCATTTATTATTTGTCAAATTATATTAAGTGTAAAATTTATCTTGTCAAATTTTTAAATCCGTAGGTATAAAACATATCTTTAAACTAATAGCATTGATTATTAATCAATGCTAGTAGTAAGCACCGGCGTGTGTACTTTCTGGTAGCCTCCTAATGAACCCACCATGGGAGTGTAGCAGGTAAGATTTTTAAAACTTGGTCAATTGAATTTGTATAGTTTTTGACCAGTATTTAATATGTTGTATAACGATTAAAGTGCAGCTGTGTATATTATTTTGAGGAGGTAAAACTATAACAATACACCAAAAAAATACATGAAAATGAAAATTAATTGCTATTTAAATTGAAAGTAATGTTACAGTGCAATTTGTGCAGTTGTTAAATCGGACGGGAAGGTTAGGAAGTGTAGCAACTAAATTGGATTCTGAACTACTGGTAGAAGGTTGTGGTTCCGGATTAAGATCCTGTTGATTGTGTGCCTCAGTGTCTGGATTCAGGATCTGATTTGATGTTCTTATCATTTGTGTTACAGAATTCGCAATGTAACCCTCCGCTACACTTGTCGATTACCAGCCTCCATGATATTTCAATGCACTTATATCTGCACCTGCATCTATAAACAGTGTAGCAGATGTTCTTGTTAGGCAATGACCAGTATTCATCTTTAAATCTGGCAAACCTAAGTAAGGAGCTATTTCCTAAGCGGTTGATGCCAGCTTATGTATGCCAACAACTTGTCTGTGACACTTTTGATATTCAATAAAGAATCGATCGTTATTAACACCAAGTGGACGTAATAACAAATATTTCCTATATAACTGTAAGTTCTGTTCACCAGTAACTGTAAATGATCGTGGTTTTTTAGTTTTAGTGTCCGGCACTGTTATTAAAACAGTGTCTAAATCAGAGATATCTGACAGTTTCATTTTGGACAATTAATCACGACGTAATGCTCCTGACATGTCAATAATCAGATCAACTTAAAATATTTTAATTTTAGAACCAAAAAGAGTACTTTTAATTTTACCTTAATCATTAAGTATTTGGAATCTGGAGCTTCATTTAAAAATTTCTTCTTTTGAATTTTGAAATATATTTTTATAAAACTGAATTACACCTTTTACTATAAGCAATAATATAAGCACATGTGCATTGCAAACTGCACAAACATGGAGTATGATAAAAAAAATTTAACAATAAACAAAACTCCCATGATTGGGCGGGCTGCGGCAAACACACCGCAAATTCAACCTGGTCCGAAGGAAACGCTTGTAATAACTGAACGGAAATTAATTATGGCTCCAAATTGGCAGTAGGTAGAGTATACATGGTGTTTATTAATTAGTGTTAAAGTTTCAGGTAGCGTTATAGTCCAGGCAAAGCTGAGAAACCCTATAACAAAATTATTGCTAGGCGGTGCGCCGTTTCTTCTCACAAGCCATCCAAAGTTCGAAAGTTGACCGACTTCATTAGCTTTTATGTGGGAAAGTATCCGATGAAAAATCCATTTTCAGACAAAAAATTAATGTTGAATTTTTTGGTTGCAGAATTTGAGAAAAATACGCTTGGCATCTAGGCCAATTTTGTGGTGACGTTTGTATACATCAGTGTGACAGGCATTTTTTGCACCTATTGCGTCGTTGGATTTCATATTTCACTGGTGATCATGTACTCATTCAACGAGAACGCAGATATGTACATGGTGTACGGTCCAATTGCCTGGCCAGTGACGTCGCGCAACCTGAATCCTTTAGATTTTTTCGTATGGAGCTTCGGACAAAGTAAACAAGACGCCCCCAGAGAATGAACAGGATGTCCAGGAGAGAATTCGTGCTGCCGTTCAGCAAATAACCCTAGAAATGTTGGAACGAGTTTTGGATTCAATCCCGCTTCGATTGGAAATATGCATGGACATGGACGGTGGTCATTTTCAACAATATGTTCAATAAAAAAAATGTGTTCTGTACTTTTTGTGTTGTTTTGATCACCAATATGCTTCTGACGCCTTGTATCACGTATCATGTGGTGAATTTGTTTACATGTAGCTTCCAACGTTGCAATTTAATGTCATTTTTGGATGGCCGTTAGGCGCATCGCCTAGCATTAATTCTGTTATGAGGCTTCTCAGATTCGCATGGGCTATAACGCTAGCTGAAGCTTTAACACTATTTAATAAACATCGTGTATAATATAACAATATAATACTAAATTACGGGTATTTGCCGCTTGTGCTCCCGTCGGAGGGTTAAAGATAATATTACGTAATTTTTCTTTATACATTGCTAAATAAGTATGAAGGAATTAAATAAAATTGAAAATGCTTAAGATGTATTATCGATATTTATAGCAGCGGGCCGTTTTGGAATAATTTTTTTTTACTCGGCACCTATATTCTTGAGTACATAGGAAACGTTTCCTATAGGAATATTTTCCTACGCTCCAACGAACATTTTCGTATTTTTGACTACCATCGGAATTTATTTGTTGTTGGAATGGGAAATAACATCGGTTGTAGGTAGAACTTTGTTCATATATCATATCGACCAATAGCGTTTGAATAATGCACATGCATACAGTGTTGTTATTATTGACATTTAACATGCTCATGTCATGTTTGTTGTCATTGTGTTTTGTTATTTCGTGTTCCTTGCTTGTGCTGCATTTATTCCTTGTCTCTGATTTATTCTTAACACACTCCAAAATACCAAAGATGGCCAAAAGGTGTGGCAATATTAGTGACAAACAGAAGAGCAAATTATTAGAGCTTCTACAAAATGAGCAAGTGCTCTTAAAAGGTAAGTTTTTCGCATCATTCACTAAAATCGAGGCCCAGAAACGATGGGCAGTCATCGCCGAGACCATAAATGCCATATCGGGTAGTCACAAAGATTGGCGCCAATGGAGAATGGCATGTTTTACATTTATTTTGTATTGTGATAAATGTTTATTTAACTTTTATAAAATATAACATAATTATCATGTTATCTAAACATTAGTTTTTGGTATGTTGTTGTTTAATTTTAGACCTGGCATGATTTAAAAAAAACAACTAAAAAGAAATTGACAACTAAAGTTCTTCATGCGTCTGGTACTAGAGGTAGGCCCTCAATAGATGTGAAGATGTCTAGCGAGGACCAGCAGATTCTGCACATTTTGTGTCCGGCGAGCTTGGAGGGGGGCACACTTATTACTGAATCATTAGTGGCAACTATTGTAAGTTATACTATTTTTAAAATACTTATGTATAGTTTTTTTTTGCAGGATATTCAACAGAAGTCAAATGACTCAGAAAAAAAATGCAATCTGATCCTACCCAAGTACAGAACGTTACAGATGCTTCTGATATGGATCTTGTAGGTGAGGTTGGAGGTACTTTTAAGAAAGCCTCGCTATTAAGAAACGTTTTTCGGAACAAAAATTTATTTACAGATCTTCAGGAGAACAAATCAAGTTCTTCCACCAAACCAACATCAGGAAATGGGAAGAAAAAAAATCTGCAGCAGTGAAAAGACTGCAAACTTCCATTAGAGCCAATGAAAATTTAGTTTCACGATGTGAACGGAAAATTGAGCTGAAGGGTAAATATTATGAAAAAAAAAACTGAGCCAAATGGAAAAGAATGTTGCAGCTCAACAATCTATTGCCGACTCTTTAAAAACATTAGTCAACTTTATGACATGTTAAGAAATGTTGAATTATATTATGTTATATTTATATTTATGAAAAAATACATTTTTGTAATCAAGTCTTAGTTCTTGAAGTGACTTCTTATTCTTCATGGTCGTAGGTGCGTCCAGGGCCCACCATTTGATGCAAGTGTGTATTCACAAATCTTTCAGAATTATATTGTAACCAGTGAACCGCATCTTCTGTTAAGTCGTAGATCTTGACAAAACCACCATCAAATGTTGTATTAGAACCGACGTTTACAATATGCCCATCAGAAAAGCATATAGTTAGTTCGTCCATGTCCTGTCCTTGCACGATTGGCTTTACTCCAAATACTTCTTGGTATATCTTGACCAGGAACGTTTAATAATATAATATGTTTTTGTGTGGTTAATTATAATGAATCAATATCAATTAATCGCGATTAAAGTAGTTTCTTATGATCCTTCTTTGTAAAGCCTTCCCAGCCATTAAATCTGGATTGTTTCTTTGTTGTTCATGATTGTGTTCTGCTGAATTATTAAGCAAACCAAAATCTAACTCATTGTCTCCGTTCTCTGGTCCCGCCTCAGGAATGTTATTAGCAATGCACATATTATGAAGAACAACGCATGCATTGATAATTTTGGAAAACTTGGTTGGTAAATAACGCAGAACCCTGTATTTTAGTAAACATCTAAATTGGGCTTTAAGTACCCCGTTGCAGCGTTCAATAATACTTCTCGTTCGGGTGATAGCGTAATTATGTGCTTCTTCCGGTGCCCTTGGAGCTGGATTTCTTGCAGGGGTTTGTAGCCAAGGTCTGAGGGGATAGCCAGAGTCTCCTACAAGAACAAAAAGGTTCAGAAAATATGAATCAATAATTCTCAAAACAACTGTTTAAACATAATTAAAAACAACCTGCGTACTGTAAAAAATTCATACCAATTAAAAAGTAATCAGGATTTATCCTAGTTAATTCTCATAATGCTGGCTGAATATTTGATCGACTCCAGATATAAGCGTCATGCGTACTTCCTGGAAATCGAGCATTTACATTTAATATACGTAATCCAGAGTCACACATCTCGAAATAATAGACTATAGTTATTGGTGCAATCAAAAGAAAATTATTTAATTACCAATTGAACATTTATTGAATGATAAAGTTTCCGATGTACACATATGTGTTCAGGATAATTGTCGTCGTTCACTTTTGGGGGAAATATTGCAACATGTGTACAATCTATACACCCTATACAGCCGGGAAAACCATAATCTCTATAAAAACTTCAATACAAAAATAAACTTCTTATAATGAAATGAATAGGGCACATGTACTTACTTAACAATATTTTCAGGAAACTTCACCCACTGATTGAAGATATTCGGTTTATTCAAAGCATTGGTTACTTCTTCAATGCTTCGACTTACCTGTAGCATAACATTTTCACAACTCCTAGAATTATAAATTTTCAATCGGATAAATGTTATAGCATTATAAATAAATGATCTGATTTTAAATAAAGTACATTGAAAAAATAAGCAAAATTGATTTTTCAAGTGGAAGTAATGCTGCTTTTGTCACTTGCTACAAAAGGTTTACTACCCTAGTAATCCTTCTTTAGAAATATCCAGGTAGTTTGTAAATAATAAGTGTCATCTTCAGAAGTTAAGAAAAATAAATAGGTATACACTCATTAAAATATTACAATGTTCAATTTAATATGTCGAAACTAATTTTACTATTAAAGAATTAGGTGAAGACTTTAATTAATTAATTTTATTAACCGATTTCAGGCTTTTAAAACATCGATTTACATTCATAAAAGTCCACTGGTAGTTACAGTTATAACAAAATTATGTATTATGAAAATACGGAATGAATTTTCAATGGTGTAACAATAGCTATTACAAAAAGTATGTATGGAAGGTGAGTAAATGAGCAAGCATTATATACAATATTTATTGCTTACGAACGGTCAGAAACATTTAACCCTCTTGGAATACGCGGATCTGCCAATTCAGGCAATGCGTACTTATCCCAAAACTGTTTGAGTTTTGGAAGAATTGAATTGTTCCAAAATTCTACGTCCTTTCGTATACACAAATAACATAAATTCTTACTACAAATATTCAATTGTACCTGTATTTGAAAATAGTAATTATGTTTTTTTTAATATCTATTGCGTTGCCTGAGTTGAGAGTCCTCGCGTAAAGCAGCACGAATTTTTTTATCCCTTATAGAGTATAAGCACTTCACCTCAACTAAAAATTTATTTTGTATAATGCCATCAGGGCTAGCTCCCAAAAAACAATAATCTTTGCAAATGAAAAAACCACAATTTTTTCGACCTTTGCACCCAATTCCATTTCAAAGCGTTTTATGGCAATTTCTTCGTTCTCTATTCCGTATGAAATTGCTTTAAAATTTATAGGGGTTGAATAAAATATTTGTTTAATAATTGAGGTGCGATTGGTTTTTTCTCGCAAATGGCAAATCCTTCCAAAAACGGAAGCTGTTATTCTGTTTCGACGAGATTCATACCAACGCAAATTCGCCCTTTGGCCCCGGGTACTCTCTTCTGTATCGCATACATTATCTTTACCCAATTTTACCAATATCACGTTTTTGGCCATTTCCAAAGCTTCAACGTCGAGATCAGAAGCTGACAGTTCACTTGATAAGTTTCCATAATCATGTGATTCGTCTGTAGTTACATGGCGACGATTCCTTTTACGTGGCGATTTTTTAATTTTGCTGCGTCGTTCACAAAATTTGTTTAAAAAATATTTTTCTTTGTTATTACCACAAAGTTTTTTATGAAATCCTGAAGACCCTACATTATAACACAGTGCAGCTCCTGTACATCTGGTAATATACATATTTTTCATTACCAAGTTGGTTCGTTTGCCACCGGTAAATTTGGATACTATTGACATATATCGCTCGGCTGGATTTGTAGTGACATTGTGAAGTAATCGATCTGCTTTTCGTATTACATTATCTCTCGCCTTTTCCATTTCTAAAAGTAGAGGTGAGTGTTCTAATAATTTTATATCATTGCCCATCACAATTGTAAAGGAATCTTTTAGCTGCATCTTCATATTGAGCAGATCTGATGATGTAGCAATTACCTTCCTTGTGCAAGATGATATTTTCCCAACATGCTTCTTTAAAAGATTCCTGCTTTCTACTTGAAATTGGCGGTTCTTTATTAGACAATGAAGTGCTGCAGTATATGCTCGGATGCAATGGTTAGCACATTCTAGTTTTATTACACTACGCCCATAACACACTTTTTCTTGTATTCTGGCGTAAACACTAGAATCTCCATCGCCAACTACATACTTATAGCGAATTCCGTACATTTTCATGCTCTGATTAAAACCTTCCACAATAACTGCTTGCTCCATACTCGCTGATGAACCACTAAAGTTTTTAAAGCACGTATGTTCACGGTTGCTGGTAGCACACATGTAACAAAATCTGTTTTTAACCCCAATGTATAATATTTTTTGGGTTTTTTGACCAATAATACATGCTACCCCAGATAAAGATGAGTAACTATGTCCATATGACATTTTGGCCCATCCCCCGTCGACTACCACGGTGATGTATGGAAAACCATCTTCTACGTTTCCAGCTTCAATAGCTAATTTTTTCTCTTCTTCAGCACTTTGTTGCATATGCTTTGTCGTGTAGTCCAATTTCCAGTTTTTTGTGTTTTTTTTATCATTACGGGAACATTGAGAACGGACAACATTTCTTCAGACTGAGAGTACCCCAAGCCAATTGCTGATCCACCCCAGACAAATTTTTCATTTACATCGTCACCGTTGTGGGTTTTTATTTTTATTTCATCTGTACATGTATGGCAGAAATACGTAAAATACGACAATAAACCATTGCGACTTTCATGTCGAAATTCCATTTTACCCATCGTGCATTTTGCGTCATGGATCCCTAGTCGGCGTGATTGCTCTACGAAATAACCTATTTCAACTAGTCGATTGCCGCGAAGAGTAGAGGGCAAAACTGTACTTCTTTCTACATGAAGTTCCGGTAACTTCTCCGTTGGGAGACTGTAATCACATACAAAGAATAACCAACTTCAAAATATGTAAAACCTAATAGGTATAATAATGATTGTATAAAGCACTACAAAACGAGAGTTAGTGAATATTAAATATCCAGAGTCAAGATTTCAATTTCTAATTAATATGTAGGTACTGATTCAAAAACTTACTTATTGAAGTATTCCGCGTGGGTGTTTTCAGGTTTACATTATCGGTGGCGGTTTCAATTATATCTAACACTTTTTGACGTTTCCAAAACGACTTTCTTGCCTTCGCAGCCAAATTCCGCTTTTTTACACTACTAACACTTCGCGGCATTGCAAATACGCACTTACAGGCAGAAATGTATAAAAGTATGTACGCCAAAGTCACACAACTACATACAAAAGTAGCACAACAAATCAAAGTTACACAACTACATACATATAAAATATCACAAGAAATGTAAATCATACAAGTACATATGAAAGTAACACAAGTCAAAGTCACACAATTACATATAAAATATCACAACAAATCAAAGTCACACAACTACATATAAAATAACACCAGGGCCGGCCCTAGACATTTTGGCGCTCCGGGCAAAACTTGAATTTGGCGCCCCCCTCTCCGTTTATTAAAGTAAATCGCATGCTCCCATAACATAAAGTCAAGAAAACGTTGAAAAAAATTAAATAAAAAAAAACATTTTATTGAAAACTCGATCATTAGGTAACAGGTATGTAACAGATAAGCAATTTACCACTAAGGTAAAATAAAATAACAAAAATTAAAATGAACTAATGCTTACTAATATCCTATAATATAAATGAATGCTAACTAACCAAAGTATTTAGAATGCCTTTTTCTAACTTTTCTTTCGGCAAACTCACGAACCAGTGATTTCAAGTCTAATTTGTCACTAATTTGGTGTTCTATAGCTATCATTGCCAATCCATTGAGACGATTTTGCGTCTGCATCGTTCTGAGATAATTTTTATTATTTTAGTTTTGAAAAGCTTCTTTCCCTGAAGCCACAGTGACTGGCAATGTAAGTAGGATTCTTAATGCTATACTGAGGTTTGGTGCAAGTTTAAGTGTAGCGATAAACTTGAGGACTTCAACGGGGTTTCCTTTTTGTTAATAATGACGAAACAATGCTTATTTCATCGGCCAGTTCCAGGGCGTTAAGATCGCTTGAATTTCCATCAGTTAAAACTACTTCCAAATCTTTGCAATAAGCCAGTAGCTCATTTCTGCGCATGTCTTTTAAACCAAAAATATTATACAAAAAGCTGAAATAATTACTGTGAGTATTTAGCAAATTATATCTGGTTTCAAGGCATTTATTGCTTGATCTACAGTGTGAAAGAAAAGTTCTATTTTATATTTTTGTTTGAGGTCTTGAACGGGTTCATCCGGGCCCTCATACAAAACGTTTCGTGTTTTGTTTCTGATACGATGACGTGGTGTGGTGGCTTCGAAATTAGCTTCCACGTCCACCTCTGAAGCAAGCTCGGTTGCTTCTAAAATGATGCTTTCAAAAGCTTCATCTGATCTCAGATTTTCAAAGAAGAGTTTACAGTTGTTAAGCGTATCAATAGCTTGTGATATATCAAAATGTACGGTTTGCAAAAGTTTGCTGATGGGATTAATGCGACTCAAAATTTTGTACCAAATCACAATAGAGCATATAAATTTTAACTGCTTCAAATTATTTAATAATCCGCTAGCCTCGTCTCTAATCATATTATCGATTTCTGGATCTTCATAAATACTGTACAAAGCATCGTAAATTGGTCCAATTTGAAATCGCAGAGCTTTTAATGAGTCTACTCGACTTTCCCATCGCGTATCACTTAATGGTTTTAGGGTATAACTATCAATATATTTAAGTAATATTGCCCAACGAAAAGTTGACGAAGCAAAAATGTATATAACTTTTGAACAATATTGAAGAAGTTTGCAGCCTCAAACGAGGATTTTGCCATATCGTTTACAACCAAGTTTATCGAATGACTGCTGCATGGAACATAAAATGCTCTGGGGTTTATATTTCTGATTCTTGTTTGTACTCCTGATTTTTCTCCTCTCATATTGGAACCATTGTCGTACCCTTGACCGCGCATGTTCTCTACTTTAAGCTCATTTTCTCTAGCTCTTCTACTAAAACCTCCGATAATTCCGCAGCTTTTGATCTCTCAATGGGTAGAAAACCCAAAAAGTTTTCATTGATTATCACTTGAACTTCAGACTCTGATTCTTCTATGGAAACATATCTTGCCATAAATGTCATCTGTTCGACTTTACTTGCATCGGGAGTACAGTCGAGAATCACAGAATAATACTTGGCCTTTTGAACTTGTTCAATGATGTGGCGCTTTATATTGTCATGCAACAAATCAATTATTTCATTTTGTATAGTTTTTCCTAGATATGTAGCTTTGATTTCTTCTTTATTAAGAACCCTGCGAACGTGTTCCTCCATTTTGGATCAAACTCAGCCAATAACTGAATGAACTTCAAAAAGTTTCCATTATTGTGTTCATAGAGTTTATCTGTTGTTCCTCGAAAAGCTAGAGATCTCTCACCTAGCATTCTAACGACTGATATAATGCGTAAAAGAACTTCGGACCAGTGATTTATCTCAGAATCAATGAGCCTCTGAGAAACTGCATCTATTGTTTTACCCATTTTCAACCGTTGCTTTAATTCAAGCCATGATTTTAAACAATCAATATGCGTTTTACCATTTTCATGATGTGCTAAAGAGTCTCCTAAATGCTTCCAGTCTTTAAATCCTCGATGGCCAAGAGCGCTAGTGCTAGATGGGGCAGCAAAAGTCGACATGGAAAACAATACAAGACGTTTTGAAATAAGGAATATACCATCCATTCTCTTAAAACTTGTTCTCCATTTTTAAGTGCTTTCTTGTAATATTTTGGTGAGAATCTTCTATGTTGATCATCATAAGGAAAATCAAAATTATACAAAGGTGCAGCTGGACCACGTTTAACCAAAAACTCTATCTGCTTCGCGCATGATTTCGGGCCATAATCCTGGGTCAGAAGAGATAATTGGGACTGTAGTCTCTTCTAAATGTTTTTCTGAGGTCTGCACAACTTGCAGTTTTTATTTTGGAACTGCACGGAACTGCATCACTACTCAACAAACTCGTTTGAGGTGAATTAACTAGCTCAGCAATGCTGACGTTTGCGTCCAAAGGGGGATTCATATCGGGAAAGTCAGTATCCAGGTGCATGTGCTGGGCGTTGTTTAAATGTTGATCGGTAGTGGGAGCGTTGAGACTACCCTCTTTCAAAAAGTTCTGCAGGGCACCTGACTGTTTTTGAAGCTGTGTTTGCTTGTTCAATCTCCGCTTTTTAAATTGGCTTCCAGAGGGTTTTTTCTTAGCATCAGACATTTTGGTTTCTGAAACCAATTATCAATCCGTATAACATGTATATTAAAAAAAAATTAAGCAAACTAACAACATTTTCGTAAAGGAGAGTAAATAGGCTTTGATGTAAATTATAAAAATACAGAGTGTCCCATTAAAGTTTTTTGCGAAATCGGCCTTTGAAAATCGTCAATTTTGTTTCTCCTATTTCAGGTAAATTTTAAAACTTGGCAACACTGTCAAAAAAAATTTAAAAAAATGATGAAGTTCTGTGAAAACCGCACATCGATACCATTTATCGTTTTCGAGTTATAAGCAGTTAAAATGTGTCAGTTTATAGATGGACACCCTGTATAATAAATTGGAATTTGGTATACATTTTAGGCAAGGCAACTAAAACTCAATATTAAGAGCAATTTAACCGATGACAATACCCACAGGGTGATGCCCCCTTGCTTACTGCAACGCTTCTAACCCCTAATAATTCGAAAAATAAAATCCTAATTCAATTTAGAAACTTTTATGTTTCCAGTGTTATTTAGGACAAATGTGCGGTTTTGAGACACATTTAACAGTATACCTATAGAAAATTAAAATAATAGTAGAAAAACAGCGTAAAATGACCATGTTTTTGAACAGTTTTCAGCATTTATCTCGAAAACGGTACATTTGTCGTAAATAAAACCATAGACATAAAAGTTTCTAAATTGAATGAAGATTGAAAATTTTCCCAAAAATGTATCACCCTGGGACTACTAATTCTAGTACTACTTGTACGCGATTTTTGAAAACCTTCCGTCGAATTTTTAACATTTCTTTAAAAGTTTGTTTCCTTTGAAACGGTTTTTTTGAAATAAGTGCTGCAGTATATGCTCGGACGCAATGGTTAGCACATTCTAGTTTTATTACACTACGCCCATAACACACTTTTCTTGTATTCTGGCGTAAACACTAGAATCTCCATCGCCAACTACATACTTATAGCGAATTCCGTACATTTTCATGCTCTGATTAAAACCTTCCACAATAACTGCTTGCTCCATACTCGCTGATGAACCACTAAAGTTTTTAAAGCACGTATGTTCACGGTTGCTGGTAGCACAATGTAACAAAATCTGTTTTTAACCCCAATGTATAATATTTTTGGGTTTTTGACCAATAATACATGCTACCCAGATAAAGATGAGTAACTATGTCCATATGACATTTTGGCCCATCCCCGTCGACTACCACGGTGATGTATGGAAAACCATCTTCTACGTTTCCAGCTTCAATAGCTAATTTTTCTCTTCTTCAGCACTTTGTTGCATATGCTTTGTCGTGTAGTCCAATTTCCAGTTTTTGTATGTTTTTTGTCATTACGGGAACATTGAGAACGGACAACATTTCTTCGACTAAGAGTACCCCAAGCCAATTGCTGATCCACCCCAGACAAATTTTTCATTTACATCGTCACCGTTGTGGGTTTTATTTTTATTTCATCTGTACATGTATGGCAGAAATACGTAAAATACGACAATAAACCATTGCGACTTTCATGTCGAAATTCCATTTTACCCATCGTGCATTTTGCGTCATGGATCCCTAGTCGGCGTGATTGCTCTACGAAATAATCTATTTCAACTAGTCGATTGCCGCGAAGAGTAGAGGGCAAAACTGTACTTCTTTCTACATGAAGTTCCGGTAACTTCTCCGTTGGGAGACTGTAATCACATACAAAGAATAACCAACTTCAAAATATGTAAAACCTAATAGGTATAATAATGATTGTATAAAGCACTACAAAACGAGAGTTAGTGAATATTAAATATCCAGAGTCAAGATTTCAATTTCTAATTAATATGTAGGTACTGATTCAAAAACTTACTTATTGAAGTATTCCGCGTGGGTGTTTTCAGGTTTACATTATCGGTGGCGGTTTCAATTATATCTAACACTTTTGACGTTTCCAAAACGACTTTCTTGCCTTCGCAGCCAAATTCCGCTTTTTACTACTAACACTTCGCGGCATTGCAAATACGCACTTACAGGCAGAAATGTATAAAAGTATGTACGCCAAAGTCACACAACTACATACAAAAGTAGCACAACAAATCAAAGTTACACAACTACATACATATAAAATATCACAAGAAATGTAAATCATACAAGTACATATGAAAGTAACACAAGTCAAAGTCACACAATTACATATAAAATATCACAACAAATCAAAGTCACACAACTACATATAAATAACACCAGGGCGGCCCTAGACATTTTGGCGCTCCGGGCAAAACTTGAATTTGGCGCCCTCTCCGTTTATTAAAGTAAATCGCATGCTCCCATAACATAAAGTCAAGAAAACGTTGAAAAAATTAAATAAAAAAAACATTTTATTGAAAACTCGATCATTAGGTAACAGGTATGTAACAGATAAGCAATTTACCACTAAGGTAAAATAAAATAACAAAAATTAAAATGAACTAATGCTTACTAATATCCTATAATATAAATGAATGCTAACTAACCAAAGTATTTAGAATGCCTTTTTCTAACTTTTCTTTCGGCAAACTCACGAACCAGTGATTTCAAGTCTAATTTGTCACTAATTTGGTGTTCTATAGCTATCATTGCCAATCCATTGAGACGATTTTGCGTCTGCATCGTTCTGAGATAATTTTTATTATTTTTAGTTTTGAAAAGCTTCTTTCCCTGAAGCCACAGTGACTGGCAATGTAAGTAGGATTCTTAATGCTATACTGAGGTTTGGTGCAAGTTTAAGTTAGCGATAAACTTGAGGACTTCAACGGGGTTTCCTTTTTGTTAATAATGACGAAACAATGCTTATTTCATCGGCCAGTTCCAGGGCGTTAAGATCGCTTGAATTTCCATCAGTTAAAACTACTTCCAAATCTTTGCAATAAGCCAGTAGCTCATTTCTGCGCATGTCTTTTAAACCAAAAATATTATACAAAAAGCTGAAATAATTACTGTGAGTATTTAGCAAATTATATCTGGTTTCAAGGCATTTATTGCTTGATCTACAGTGTGAAAGAAAAGTTCTATTTTATATTTTTGTTTGAGGTCTTGAACGGGTTCATCCGGGCCCTCATACAAAACGTTTCGTGTTTTGTTTCTGATACGATGACGTGGTGTGGTGGCTTCGAAATTAGCTTCCACGTCCACCTCTGAAGCAAGCTCGGTTGCTTCTAAAATGATGCTTTCAAAAGCTTCATCTGATCTCAGATTTTCAAAGAAGAGTTTACAGTTGTTAAGCGTATCAATAGCTTGTGATATATCAAAATGTACGGTTTGCAAAAGTTTGCTGATGGGATTAATGCGACTCAAAATTTTGTACCAAATCACAATAGAGCATATAAATTTTAACTGCTTCAAATTATTTAATAATCCGCTAGCCTCGTCTCTAATCATATTATCGATTTCTGGATCTTCATAAATACTGTACAAAGCATCGTAAATTGGTCCAATTTGAAATCGCAGAGCTTTTAATGAGTCTACTCGACTTTCCCATCGCGTATCACTTAATGGTTTTAGGGTATAACTATCAATATATTTAAGTAATATTGCCCAACGAAAAGTTGACGAAGCAAAAATGTATATAACTTTTGAACAATATTGAAGAAGTTTGCAGCCTCAAACGAGGATTTTGCCATATCGTTTACAACCAAGTTTATCGAATGACTGCTGCATGGAACATAAAATGCTCTGGGGTTTATATTTCTGATTCTTGTTTGTACCCTGATTTTCTCCTCTCATATTGGAACCATTGTCGTACCCTTGACCGCGCATGTTCTCTACTTTAAGCTCATTTTCTCTAGCTCTTCTACTAAAACCTCCGATAATTCCGCAGCTTTTGATCTCTCAATGGGTAGAAAACCCAAAAAGTTTTCATTGATTATCACTTGAACTTCAGACTCTGATTCTTCTATGGAAACATATCTTGCCATAAATGTCATCTGTTCGACTTTACTTGCATCGGAGTACAGTCGAGAATCACAGAATAATACTTGGCCTTTTGAACTTGTTCAATGATGTGGCGCTTTATATTGTCATGCAACAAATCAATTATTTCATTTTGTATAGTTTTTCCTAGATATGTAGCTTTGATTTCTTCTTTATTAAGAACCCTGCGAACGTGTTCCTCCATTTTGGATCAAACTCAGCCAATAACTGAATGAACTTCAAAAAGTTTCCATTATTGTGTTCATAGAGTTTATCTGTTGTTCCTCGAAAAGCTAGAGATCTCTCACCTAGCATTCTAACGACTGATATAATGCGTAAAAGAACTTCGGACCAGTGATTTATCTCAGAATCAATGAGCCTCTGAGAAACTGCATCTATTGTTTTACCCATTTTCAACCGTTGCTTTAATTCAAGCCATGATTTTAAACAATCAATATGCGTTTTACCATTTTCATGATGTGCTAAAGAGTCTCCTAAATGCTTCCAGTCTTTAAATCCTCGATGGCCAAGAGCGCTAGTGCTAGATGGGGCAGCAAAAGTCGACATGGAAAACAATACAAGACGTTTTGAAATAAGGAATATACCATCCATTCTCTTAAAACTTGTTCTCCATTTTTAAGTGCTTTCTTGTAATATTTTGGTGAGAATCTTCTATGTTGATCATCATAAGGAAAATCAAAATTATACAAAGGTGCAGCTGGACCACGTTTAACCAAAAACTCTATCTGCTTCGCGCATGATTTCGGGCCATAATCCTGGGTCAGAAGAGATAATTGGGACTGTAGTCTCTTCTAAATGTTTTTCTGAGGTCTGCACAACTTGCAGTTTTTATTTTGGAACTGCACGGAACTGCATCACTACTCAACAAACTCGTTTGAGGTGAATTAACTAGCTCAGCAATGCTGACGTTTGCGTCCAAAGGGGGATTCATATCGGGAAAGTCAGTATCCAGGTGCATGTGCTGGGCGTTGTTTAAATGTTGATCGGTAGTGGGAGCGTTGAGACTACCCTCTTTCAAAAAGTTCTGCAGGGCACCTGACTGTTTTTGAAGCTGTGTTTGCTTGTTCAATCTCCGCTTTTTAAATTGGCTTCCAGAGGGTTTTTTCTTAGCATCAGACATTTTGGTTTCTGAAACCAATTATCAATCCGTATAACATGTATATTAAAAAAAAATTAAGCAAACTAACAACATTTTCGTAAAGGAGAGTAAATAGGCTTTGATGTAAATTATAAAAATACAGAGTGTCCCATTAAAGTTTTTTGCGAAATCGGCCTTTGAAAATCGTCAATTTTGTTTCTCCTATTTCAGGTAAATTTTAAAACTTGGCAACACTGTCAAAAAAAATTTAAAAAAATGATGAAGTTCTGTGAAAACCGCACATCGATACCATTTATCGTTTTCGAGTTATAAGCAGTTAAAATGTGTCAGTTTATAGATGGACACCCTGTATAATAAATTGGAATTTGGTATACATTTTAGGCAAGGCAACTAAAACTCAATATTAAGAGCAATTTAACCGATGACAATACCCACAGGGTGATGCCCCCTTGCTTACTGCAACGCTTCTAACCCCTAATAATTCGAAAAATAAAATCCTAATTCAATTTAGAAACTTTTATGTTTCCAGTGTTATTTAGGACAAATGTGCGGTTTTGAGACACATTTAACAGTATACCTATAGAAAATTAAAATAATAGTAGAAAAACAGCGTAAAATGACCATGTTTTTGAACAGTTTTCAGCATTTATCTCGAAAACGGTACATTTGTCGTAAATAAAACCATAGACATAAAAGTTTCTAAATTGAATGAAGATTGAAAATTTTCCCAAAAATGTATCACCCTGGGACTACTAATTCTAGTACTACTTGTACGCGATTTTTGAAAATGAAAATTAAAAACTTACCTTCACAAAAGACAAACGCACTCACACTGGACAATTTGCAATTGCACAAGCACTTTTTAAAACTTTTGTACAATAATAAAAAAACTATTTTATTTCGCACCGGCCGAAGTCTAGTAGCAAATAACGCATTGTTTTAAGTCAACTTCCTTATATATGCAGTTAAAAACTCCTGTGACATCTTGTTTCGGTTGGTTTCAAAATTGGTACAGACTTGTAGATTCCTGTATTGTAAGTGTTGCCAATGCCAGAGCAGGGACCGAAAACTTGTAAATTCTTGAAAAGCGATAGTTGAGTGGTTTGGTCATGATGAATTGAACTCAACTAGATTTTGTCTTAATGCTTAAATACATATATTAAATTTATAATGTGCTTAGAAATAAAATGATGATTGATAAAAGTAATAACTTTTATTTTTACGTTTTAGTGCATTTTAAAAAGCTTGTAACTTATTTCTTTTATCAATTTATTTCGTTTGTTTATCTCGGTACGTGTCACGTTACAAAAACTAACACCTGCACGTTCCTTTTTAGTACTCGAAATCGATAACAAATTCCTATTTATAAAAGGTAAAATTAAATCTGCATCGAAACCGAATTGAAATTAATTCATCCAAAATTATGAAAATAAGGAGTTTAGCGTAATTAAGAACGGTTCTTAAATTTAAAAGTTTGGAGGTGAATACACGTAATACCTTTATAATCTGTTTAATTTATGTACGTGTTTTATTACAAAAACATGCATCTGCACTTTTAGAATAAAACATACCTCGTTCTTCCACATCCACGGTTTACCTTACGCTTACGTTAAGATTAAATGCGTTCTCTATAGTTAAATATTTCGTTCACTTTTTATTTAATTAGTGACGGATAAAAGCCATTTTAAAGTTGTTTCGATTGCTCGCGAAGCGAGCCTAGGGGCGCCGCTAGACGCCCGACCCCTAACGAAGTTAGGACAAGGAAGGCAACGCCTTCCTTGATGATTTTGGCGCCCCTAGAGCTTTGCGCTCCGGGCGGCCGCCCGGATCGCCCTGCCCTGGGGCCGGCCCTGATAACACAACGAATCTATCAGAAGAGACGCGATATAACATTACCTGACAGAGGAGCATGTTAACAATAACCACTATAGTGAAAATCAAATTCCATAAGTAGAACTGGATTTACCAGTATAGTAGACAATGGGTACTAATTTCCTATACATAAATAGTAAGACCGACAAAATCTCATGAAAACGTTCCTTTATTTTGTTTATTTTGCGAAGTCGGTTGTAGTAATTTAGAAGTTAGAATGGTAAATAGCAACTTGATCTAGCTAATTAAAGTTTTATTTTTTTGTATATGATAAATACTAAGTCGTTCTTGCTTATATTAATAAAAACATTATAACTTAGATACAGTTCATGCAGTGTAACGGTATAAACGGGTGGTAGAACGGGATTACAGATAAATTGGCCCCTTTTTGCCTCGACTAGTCAGCGTGCGGATCGTGGATTGATGTTAATAATTTTGCACATCCAGAATAATAAATCGTACGTCAGTCAAAATAGGGGATGAAGTCAAAATCGGTTCGGTTAAGGGCGCCAGGATATTTGATAGACAAAAATAAGGGTTGTCGTGCCAAAATTACGAGTACATAGCGTGTCCAAACATCCAAAAAACATGCGCTTACCTATTCGTAATCAATCTCAGGTGTCCGCTACAGCAACTCGGCAAAATAACCTGAAATAGGGCTTCAAAAAGCACTGCACGCTAGTCAAATAAAAGCGTGATCAACACTTAATAAAATTACGTTACTACACCTCAGTGTAAATAATTTGACGTTAACTAATAATCAAAACAAAACAAAAAAATTCAAATAAAACACTAAATATTAAGAACGTTATTACTCAATAATAAAAAAACAAAAAAAGTTACGTTAAAACTAAGTTACGGTAACTTGCAATTACGCAATAAATTTTAAGTTCGCAAAAAAAGAAAAAAAAAAAACGGTTATGTGACACAAAAGAAGGGTGTTTACAGAATTAAACACATTTATGGAAACTAACAAAGCTATAATAAGATTAAAACAATGATATATATATAAAAAAAATGGTATAAATATCAACATACGATAAGGCGCATAAAAAAACAACAAATACTTAATCGGCGACGAAAGACTGGCCAGCGATCGATGTACCACCGGTCTAAATCACTTATCTTAACTATTTCGTGGAAAATATGACCACACTACCTCAGGGTCAATTGCCCTTTAATACAAAACAAAAGAATAGTATGAGGGCGAAGTGTCAATAATCTAATCACTTAAAATAATTAAATCTAAAGCAAAAAAGAAACTTAATTCAATAGGCAAAACAACTTCGCTTTCAAACTTTCGTATACAAGAAAATAATTTAAGATACATACACACAAAAAAATATATATATACACAAGTTCTATTAAATTGTTCCAGAATTATTGAAAATAATCAAAAAAAAACTATATTATACTACCTTAATGGTTAACTTGACCCCCACTTCTGTGTTACAACGATGGGGATGAACTAGGTGTTCGATTACTGCTATACGGATGTGGGTTTCCCCCAGGTCTGACAAGATGAGTGAAAATGTTGACGTTTATTCTATTAAACACAACCAATTTCTTGAATGAATCTCGAAATATGTTACTGTCTTAGTAAAAAAAACTTTTAAGTTAATAACTTCTTTTTTTTTTAAATGATTATAATTCCAGCGTTCAACTTTGCTTTAATAACTATTAGCTTTTAAATAATTTTCTTTGTTACGAGTCCAAAAGGTTGATAACTTGATTTAATTAAATATAATTTTATTATATTGCGAAAGTTTCTTTATCTTTAAACATGCTTTATACGATAATTAAGAGGCACTGCAAGAACGATGATTTTAAATAAATCCGCAAAGGCGATATAAACCAAGAAGTCCATCGACGCACTAAGAAAACACGAAGATGTCCTCCAGGTAATGTTACGTAAACTCGAAACCGGCACTAGGTATAATCCTTTGGTGATGAACAATTTTATAAAATCCCTTTCACAGGTTCTTCAGTAGCTAAACTACCCTTACTACACAAAAAAGTACGTTCGTTAGACACCACAAGTTGCCAAAATATCAACGTTCTAAACCACCCCTTAAAGCGTAACACAAGCGGCAACGTACAACTACTCGAAAGCGTGATCTGTCTTAGACTCCCTAAAAATTATTAACAATTTCCATTTTTGAATTTTGCATCACACTACTCATAAAAAATCTTATCTACTTTAATTCCACCAATTAAAAAAACGGAAGGGGAAAATTTAGTACCCCAATACCTAAATTTCGTTCTCGTCCGTAAGGACTCGGTAAATTTTGAAAAGCAACACGTCAGCAAGATCAACGAATACAGCCTCTGTATGTTTACCTTAAAGTACGAACAATAAGGCCCACATGCAATCTCTATGAATGAAAACCAAAATACCTAATAATAAACTGGACAACTATACTTAAGCGTCTGTATGGCGCTACCATGACATCATACACAGATAAATCCTATACTATTCATTTAACGTACTTAATTTTCTATTATATTTTTCGGAAATCAAACGAAATAAACCTTATTTAAATTTATAAACTACTATTTACAAATAAGCGTTAATCAATATTCAATAAACGAAAATAATACGGAAAAACAACCTAAATTTTCGGAACAATAATTTAAAAAAACACCAACTAAAGCTCGCCGTACACCTGCCATCCCTAAAGCTCGCTACACACGTTAAAACAAATTTACTATAAAACACTAAATTTGACAAAAAAAAATGTATATACGGAATCTAACTAAGCACATAGAACTACAAACAAAATTACCTACTACGTATACAGGGTGTTCAAAATACCCCGACAGCAGAAAGGTTGAATATAATGTTTTACAGTCATTATGAAGACAAAGCAAGTATTATCGGCAGGGGTCCCATTCATAAATCTGTTAAATTACTACCTGGCCCTCGCTTTTTTAAAATAAAATTTAGTTTCCATCTATTGGATTTATTCAGAAATTTTAGAACCTATCTCCGCCCTAAGTGCTACCAAAACCTATAATTTCCCTTTATTAGGGCACATCCAGTAAATAATAAAAAAAATTACCTTTTCCACTTTATTTAAAGCTGATATCGTGACGGAGTCAATAAATATGGATCTAGTGAAATAATTAGATCTCTCGCAAGATTCTTACTGAGTCTAAATATTTTTATAAACATTCTTTCCGACAACATTTCAAACGGATCTAAGCTCGTGTTCTTCAATAATAAACGTGGCGGTCTATTCACTATGTTTTCAGCTTCCTCAATTACTTCTACCATTACTAACTGAGCAAATCCTTCTAAATTAGCCATTTTAATGCAAAAACTGACATTAGAAATGTCATAATAACGCGTAGGAATGCCCGTTTTCGATGGGAATTACGGATGGCAATATTCCTACGTTAGGGATGGGAAGTGATTCCTATTGGAGCGTCAAGAATAGCTAATACGCGACCTCAGACATGAAATTTTAAACGTCCATCTGATATGGATTATTGTTTTTGGTTTTACAATGCTGCCTATTTTCTTCATTATGAACGTATTTAAAATTAGGTTATTTATTAAAATTATTTCATTTCTTTTAATTTCCAGTTTGTAGATTGGAAGGTGGTGTGTTGTTCCTCACCAAATATTTTAATGTTACACGAAGCCACTTTAAAACTATTACCACCCGTTTCCTACCTGTATATAATTGAATACACAAAATTACAACAAAATTTATCCGCTTCAAATTTAAATAAAATTAGGATAAGACAATCACAATGAAAAAATTTGTCTGAAATGCGTTAAGGTTACATAAAAAAGATGCTGTAATTGTTATACCAAAGTGAATTAAAATCCACTCAAAATTTAAATTTAGAAAAGTATCTGCCAAAGCGATTCTTGCAAATTGAAAAGCTATTACGAATACTATTTTTATAATTGGTAATTTATATCTCGAAAACGTCGAAAAGTACATAATCAGAAGGCCAATTCTAAATCGTTCCGAAAAATTAATCAAAACCCATATCCCGGAATATCAGCATTTCGTACATCAAATAATTGTTTTCTAATCGAATTTTAATATTATTCCTATTATGTCAGGTAAACGTAATCCATTGTGACAATGACATATCAATCACAGGAAATTGTCTGATATCTAAATACAATAATTTACAAATTACATACTTAAAATTAATATATAACACAAAAATCTGATAAAAGTGCTTTAAATACCTATAATACATAACGGAAAACCCGAAAACAATAGAGACATACGATGAAAAATGTAGGATAATTTTGAGATGATTTCATTTTAATATACTAGTAAGATTTCTAAAAAATCACGTCATTTTTTAATTTTTGAATTTTACTTGTTTAACTCTCCTATTGTGTTAACATTTTGGTGTCACTTGTTATGTCCGGGTCATTATGACCCGGGGGCCTATAATTGATTATTGCGGTTAAATGGATGTAACATTAATTAATAATAAAAAATAAGATCTAGTTTTTATTATTTATTACATTTTATTACGTTATTTTATTTTTATTACATATTATCATAAATGTTATGTAAAGAACATCTGGAAAACGTAATAGTTAGGTATATACATTTGTTTGTTACAGTCTTAACAGTTGTAATTAATATACATGAGCTTTGCATAGGTATTTTGATCAATTACAACATACCATATTAGTTTTATTATCATTTGAAGAGGGAAAAAAATTACATCTTTACGCTTGGTTGTGGTTGATTGTTCCTTACTTCGGCATTACTGGTTGAAAAACGTGACTCTATAACCATTTCAACTACAGGAATATTTCGAGGGAGATGTTTCTTTCTTGCAATAAAGGAGTGATCAAGGAATTACCCAGTTCTTCAAAAAGAACTGGGACAAAAATTACATCTTTTACGCTTGGTTGTTGTTGATTGTTCCCTTACTTCGGCATTACTGATTGAAGAACGTGACTCTATAACCATTTCAGCTACAGGAATATTTCGAAGGAGATGTTTTCTTTCTTCCAAAAAAGGAGTGATCAAGGAATTACTCAGTTCTTCGAGAAGAACTGAGACAAAAATTTCTTCTTTTACGCTTGGTTGTGGTTGATTGTTCCCTTACTTCGGCATTACTGGCTGAAGAACGTAACTCTATAACCATTTCAGCTATTTCGAAGGAGATATTTTCTTTCTTGCAAAAAATGAGTGATCAAGGAATTACCCAGTTCTTCAAGAAGAACTGGGACGAAAATTACTTATTTTACGCTTGGTTGTGGTTGATTGTTCCCTTACTTCGGCATTACTAGTTGAAGAACGTGACTCTATAACCATTTCAGCTACAGGAATATTTCGAGGGAGATGTTTTCTTTTTTGCAATAAAGGACTGATCAAGGAATTAACCCAGTTCTTCAAGAAGAACTGGGACAAAAATTACATCTTTTACGCTTAGTTGTTGTTGATTGTTCCCTTACTTCGGCATTACTGATTGAATAACGTGACTCTATAACCATTTCAGCTACACGAATATTTCGCGGGAGATGTTTACTTTCTTGCAATAAAGAAGTGATCAAGGAATTGCCCAGTTCTTCAAGAAGAACTGGGACAAAAATTACATCTTTTACGCTTGGTTGTTGTTGATTGTTCCCTTACTTCGGCATTACTGGTAAAATGCCGTGACTTTATAACCATTTCAGCAACAGGAATACTTAGAGGGAGACGGTTTCTTTCTTACAATAATGGAGTGATCAAAGAATTGCCCAGTTCTTCAAGAAATAGTCGCCGTTTTGTAAGTTTTCCAGCATTCCAGGTTGGAGTTACTTCGCACCACAGAACATAAGCGGTGTAAGCTGAAACGTCTATGATATTGTAAAAGGTACTGATTGGCCATCATACAGCACCTTTAGTTTTGTAGTAAGACAAAAATCATAAACAGCCTTGTTACACACTCTGTTATCGTGGTACATGGTTCACAGGAGTGTAACATTTTTATTCTGTTTCGGAATATAGGAAACTATCGACGTGTCCTCGGTAAAGTGAAATTTTGAAGAAAAAACTTATTTTCTGTTGCAGACCAATTCGGTTGGCAATTCCGGCTCATTTTTGCGAATAGTGCCAAGCATGGTTATTTTTTTTTTCAATGGCATCTGCCACAGATCGTAGGAGGTGTAAAATTATTACACGTTACGTTGTGGCATTTTAGACCATAAGTAAGCTCTATCACAACTCTTTTATCTGGACCTCTCTCTTGAGGTTCACCTTATTTTTTCCCGAGGTAAACTATAAGCAGTTAGAGAATCGCATAAACTCCAAAATCTTGACTCCGTATTTAGCAGATTTATTCGGGATGTACTGTCTCAAAGGACAATGGCCTCTAAAAGGTACCAGTTGCTCATCTACCCTTACATTTTGGTGAACATTATAGAACTTAGGTAGAATCGCAACCCATTCATCCCATGGGAGCTAATTTATCAATTTGGCGTCGTTGTGGTCGATTTTTTCTATCGTCAAAGCGAATTATTCGTGCAATTACATGAAATCGTTGTAGGGACATCGTTGATCTGAATATTGGACGACCTACATTTCCACCTCACAGACTGGCTGTTGCCTCTCCATGAGATTTATACACTTCAGCTAGAAACAGTAGGTCAAAATATGCTTTTAGTTCTACTATTGTTAGTTCTTGAAACGTGTCGCCACATAGTCCTTTGTCATCTAAATTTGACATTTTCAAAATTACCTTTACCATTTTGGATGTGAAATATAAGAAATATAAGAAATATCGATTATTCGCGACGTACCATACCTTGTTGCACAGGAATCAACGAAATAATATTTGCTACTAATAACCTTCCCGATTGATGTGTCTTTTCATTCCATGCTATATTGCCATCTTGTGAAGTTACGTGTTTATCCGTATCAGCTTCATCTGAAATCGTAGCTTCCACTTCATCATCCGATTGCCTATTATATATCTCGATTTCGAACAAATGATCTTCTTCTTCAGAAGCATTAGAGTCACTATCGGAAACACACAAAAGTTTCTCAAGTTCACTATCCGTAAGCACTCTCTCACTACACATGCTCAATAATAAATTTCAATTGTTAGGTATTTCTTATTAGAGTATAGCATCAAGTTTGATATTTATTACGAAACTAACACACAGATGCTCACTGGCTGCATTTATACGTGGAGCCACCGACAAATCTCAACAGAAATAAACTTGTTTACCAATACACAATAACGCATGCAATATGTGTAATATTGCCCAATAATGTGGCAATATTATGTAAGTTATTTATATTTATGAAAATAAAACAAAACTAATAAAATACATTCGTCTATGATAATAATCTGCATCTCTTTCTTCTAATTTGAACCACACAAGTCACCGGGTCACACAGACCCAAACACAGTGAGTGTAACAAATGCATTAAAAAAAACTTTTATAATATTCTAATATCAATCTAGGTACACCGTTATTAGAGTAATGAAATAAAAGTCATGCAGTGGCAACGAAATATTTAAATAAATTAACGAATTAAACACATTAGAAGAACGCGATTAGGTCATATTAACCCAAACACAATGGGAGGGTTAATAATTATTAATGAAGGAGATTAACGTTGAGACGTTTTAACCCGTTAAAAAGTCGAGATCGTTAATGACGCGTTAACACGAGTTAGTTACAATATTTTTCAAAGAATCGCTTTCTGTAATTTTCCTGTTTTTCGAAAGTAAACATTTTACGCCGACCAGGCTGCAGTCTCGTAATGAAAGTACAAAACGCATGACTGTTTCTTACAAATCAATGCATCTCCTTCCATGAACTTGATTTAAATTGTTTATTAACAGACCCTATCGATGCATGATTTGGAGTTGCTTCATAATTTAATAAACAATTCTGAAAAAATTAATTAATGTGTGTATGATGTGAGATGAGAATATTTGGAACATAAAATTTTGATTAAGTTAATTTAATTGAAACAAATAATAGTAACATTAATGTATGTTTCTATTTGTATGAAGAATGATTTGACCCTAATTAAAAATCGGTATTCAAGAGATAGTGTTTCTAAGCACGCCATCTATGGATTATTGGCGAAGTTTTATACTCTCATTCACCAAAACGTATTAAAATGATCCAACTCTGTTGACAATAAAATAAAATTTCTTTCGATTCGTCAAACTTCGCAGAGTACACTTATATTGCAATGTAATCATTCACGTTACTTGTTTCTAAATGTGAATTTCGTAGAAGACCCAAGCGTTTTTCCAAACAGCCATTTCAACGATTCTAATATTTGACCAAACCTTCACAAATCCAAAACGCCGGCATTAAAAAAGTTCCACACCCCACACCCTGACCCTGATCAAAGCCTGAAAAGAATGAAAGTCATACAATACTAAAATCGTCTCTTCATACGATTCCAAAAAAACAAATGTTAGAAGTGAGTACGACCAGTCGAGTGTATCATAACGCAAGAAGAAGAGGAAGAACTTTATTGTTCGCTAATATCGGACTTTTTCCCTTCAATATTCGTTTTTGCACAAATAAACGAAATGAGTTGAAATTTGATCGGGATCTATAACTAGTAGTAATCAAATTAGTATTTTGGGGTAACAATCATACCAATAATTTTGGAGGTGTTACAATCATCCCTTAAGGGTATATCCATATTCAGTGTATTTTTCAGATATTTTTAGAATTTAGTTGAAATTTGTATAGGTTTAGCGTTTTAAAGGTGGGAATCTGATGTAGCTGTGCCGATTGAGTTGAAATTTGGTCAGGGTTAATAGATAGGAATAATCAATCAGCTCATCAATTTTGGTTGCGCTATACCTCTTAAAGGGGCCCCTTAAACACCAATCCATTATTTTCGTTTTTTGCATTATTCTTAAATTCATTTTCTCTTCTTCAGTTATTAATGTTGCACGAACCTTTAACATGGGAAATCCGGGAGGTATCCCAGTGCGTCGGCAGATGTGGCATCTGCGGGTCCCAGTTTATCTTTGGTTCCAACAGAGGTCCTCCAAACTTTGTGGCCGTGGGCGCAGCCGATTGAATTTAATGGTTTACTGACGCCTGACACCACTCATGCCATATTATTCCGCGCCGGTATAACACATCCCATTCGCCCTTACTTTTACCAGTTTAGACGAGATCTCATTTACAGTTTTATATGAAAGTGGTATTACCTTGTACTTGGCACCTGTCATCTGATTACATGTTCTTATGTTATTACAAATCCAGATTTTATTGGACTTATTTTAACCATACAAGATTTATCACAGTTTGCAAAATAAAATAAGACAGACTACAGTAACAATGGTTCTCAACGGTCAACAAAAATAAAAATATTCCACTATTTAGATAGAAGCTTACTTACCTACATAATGTTCTTCGTCACTATCTTCTGCCGGTCACTAAATTTATATTAATTCTTCCTCAAACATTCTTCCATAATTTTAGCTAATTCTGCTTGTAATTTTACATGCGTCAAATATTCACAAGTCATAGCAAAGAACAAAGGTTAACTAAAGTGTCTCCAGACTCGTTCGTTTTATGCAAAAAAACAACCTATCAAGACACTCAGATCCATGCAGAATTACGTCAATACGATCAGATTTGTTTTTTTTTAATTTAAAAAACGTTATATTTAATTTCAGTGTAGTAACAAATGAGCTAAATTTTGTGACTATAAATTTCAGTCAATATTATCAGAAATATTCGTCACTTAAAGTACTGTAGCACATAAATGGCTGAGCGTCAGTCACTTGTCATTCCAGGATTATAGGCTGACCCTGTAGGTCGTCAATTAATGCAAGTTATAGATGTAATTTGTAGTTTATAAAGAACTAATACGGACATAATAACAGATGAGTACACGTACACGGTAACGCGATTAGGCGGCCTAGGCCGGAAAATGCATAGGGCATATGCGGTCTGCATATGCCCTATTACAGAACAAAGGAATAAAAACAAATAGTATTTGCAATTGTAAACTTTCTCAGTGGTCTTGTGTCCACATCATTCCAGTTCTCCTTCATATCCCGTTATTGCGCAGATATGACAGGATTCCTGGATTGTAATCCTAGTGCATTTTCTAAACATTTTAAGGTTGGCATTACTGTGAGGATTGATGTTTTAATGATTATAAATAAAAGTGTGTTTAAGTTTTTCCGATATTCGCTGAAATGAAGTGGAACTCTAGTCTTTCGCAAAGTCTCACATAGATTTATTTTAATGGTTCCATTATTCTATTCCTGGAAGATTGAATAAGAATTCAATTTTAAAAAGCTGGTGTGAAACAATGCACTGTACATGAAAATATCACATGAGATGGTTTGTTCTCAGTGGTATTCTACCTGAACGTACTGTTTTCACTTCAATGTGTTAATGGGTGTGAACGAAACACGTAAAATTGACTATCTAGGATTTTCTTGCTGACAAATTGTTACACAATTAATCCACACTAACGTCGTATTAAAGTAAGCGCGTTGCCAATTAAACTCAACGAAGAAGGCCACAGGTCTTATTAAGATGTAAAATTTACTTTAAGTACAAAAATTGTAATAAAATTTGTATAATTAAGCTTAACAATTGTAATTAATACCAAAATAATAAATCAAAAATAATCAAATGAATTCAGAGATCGCAAAGATTTCACACTATATAACTTAAACTTATATATTTTACGCAAACCCTTTAATAACTTGATGAAAGACGCCCTATATTCGTAAATACGCTCACTAATCAAAAGTAAGTCAAAATTAATAAAGCAAGCACTAATAAAGTTAAATCAATTAATCGTATGTTAGTTATGCGTAAACGCTCTTCCTAATTGTAAGAGTTACCATAATGTTTGCCTGTAACATAACTTTGATAATCTTTTGATTTTCATTACTTAAAGGAGATGAAAGCATCCAAATAAATTTTGAAAAAAAGCTTGACTTAAAGCAATTATCTCAAGTTGTTTAAACAAGCAAACGTTGTAAATGGCACCTAAACGTGGGGCTCGAAAACACTGAACGCCTTAAATAGTTTTCCGTTTACAGATTCCAAAAGGACCGCAGAAGTACCAGTAATCAAATATTTTGGTTTCCAGAGACACTAATCTGTCTGTTACAGGATGAGTATACCGAGGGACTCTGAAGATACTGACACCAGAGTGGGATGGATTTACCATCTCAAGAAGGATGAATTAGCAACAGAGGCTAGGAAATATAAACTAGAGACAGGAGGAAATGTAGATGCACTTCGAGCCAGGATAATAAAATACCTACGCACCGGAGAAGGACAAGTAACCGCACCAACAACAGAAATACTAACATTAGCCGCTCCGATACCATCACCACCAGCTGGGGAACACCTAGACATTACCGGAACCAGACGCGCCGATATTTGCGATAGAATACGCAAATGGGGTGTGAAATACGACGGTATCAGCGACCCGATTTCTTTCTTGGAAAGAGTAGAGGAATTACAAACCTGCTACAACATCACCGACCGTGATCTATTACTCGCCCTTCCGGAATTATTAAAGGAAAGCACCCTGTTATGGTACAGAAACCATCAACAATCCTGGACGACCTGGAAAGATTTCTTGGTCAGTTTTAAAATACAATTTTTACCACCGCGACATCAATTTCAACTGGAGGAGGAAATCCGCAATAGACTGCAAAAACCCGAGAAAAGCCACCGAATACGTAACTGCCGTCCTGACCCTAATGCGACGCCATGGAAACATGTCGAGAGAAGAACAGTTACAACGTATGTATGACAACCTGAGGGTGGAATATAAATATTACATCCGCCAGAGAGATTTCAAAGACCTGACCGAACTTCTCGAGTTGGCCACCCAATTCGAAATGCTACCTCCGCGGACGCACTCGCCGTCTCCCAGTCCCAATCGCCAGAAGGTGCACTTTAGTGGTCTAACACCAGCTCCTGACACACCAGCACACCGTCTCCGTGGAATCAACACCACTACAACCGTTCCAACACCTATCACCACCCCGTATGACCGCTCCACCGTCTGCTGGAGATGTGGAAAAACAGGACACTTCAAAGAGAGGTGTAGAGAACCGTTTAAAGCTTTTTGCTCGAGATGCAGCAAAGAAGGTGTATTATCCCGCGACTGCCCCTGTTCACGGTCGGAAAACTCCAGACGCCGATAAAGGGACACCAGGAACTTTTTACTACCCCGGCTCTGACACCTAGAAATAAAACAACCGCCAGCGAGTGGACCACTTGGCTACAAACCGTAGCGCAGTTTACACGAAAGAAGCCAGATCGTTCCTACGATGATAGACTCTTCCTAGAGATGATGGTCTTTAAAAGCCCATAAATGCTTTAATTGATACCGGAGCATCCCGAACATATATAGGCAAGAAAGTAAAGAATTTACTAATTAACAACCGTATATACCCGAGCACGCTAAAGCTGCGACTATACGTCTAGCCGACAGTTCCATGACTGAAACCCGCGGCTTATACATTTTTCCCGCCAAGATAGGCACAAAAACTCTCCAGTTACCGGGCTATTACATACCCCAACTGTCCACCGACATTGTGATTGGATTAGACGCGCTGGAACATCCTCAGGCCACTCTACACATACACCAGAAACAACTAGAAATTGCCGGAGTACGAATCCCATTACAAAGTTCCGCACAAGAAAGCTTGAGTGGAATACATGGCCTATACGAGGATTATGAAATAAAAGCCGACCTGTCTCCATTAGAGGTGGAGGAAACCGAAGAAATAACCTGTACGTGGTATCAATACTTGATACAAGTCCGAGAACACCCTGATCAACACCCAAGATATAAAATAGATGAAGGACAACTATTTATATCATTCCCTGATCCGACACCCGAAAAGAGATGGGAAGCCATCCTAGTTGGAAAATTTGTATACCACTAGAAAATCGCCCGTAATTGTCGAGCTCCAAGAACCCGGTAGTAGGAAAAGCGCGGAGAAGCGCATGTAAAGAAATGCGACTGACGTCACCGATCAGACAAGACCAACTACCAATGGTAACGGCGAAAATTTAACGGCTATCAAAACCCGCGTATTCGAAATCATATAAAAGCAAAGGATAAAACCAGAAATGCTATCTCCCATAACATGGCCCCGTTTAAACCATGCATACGCCGAAAGCTCCGTTAAGGATCTCGCCCTGACAGCCACACCGCTACCGCCTGCCTGGGACTAAAAGCTTGGACGCAGCCTTCCTCACGCGCCGTAGTTCCCGATCCGAGAACAATCTCCGCCGCCTGCTCCTCGTACACCGTCCCCAGGACCGTCCGGTATGGGTACGGCATACTATTGGTCACCACCCCGGCTCCACCCCGACGGTAGACCGAAGACCCCGGACACACCGGAACATTTGCGCCGGACAACTGAGGTCACCGGAGGAATGAAGGACCTGCATATCCAGGAGGTCCCCGAACCGGCCCGCCTTATGCCGCCCCCGGAAGGCCTTAACCGCCGCCAGCGACGCAATCGCCGCCGCGTCAGCATCATCATGCCTGATGGCGTGAGGGTGAAGGTCAAGCGGACGGATCTCCCACAAGAAGAGGAAAGGGTGGTATGTAAAGAACCAGCGTCCTTTACGTATGCTTTTTAGCATAAATTATTTGCGGACCATCCTATATCTAAAATTTCAAAAGTTTACGCGATATTGCACAACGAATAATTTATTAATCACCGCTGACGTGTATTTCTAAAAACCCGTAAGTTTTTGCACGTCAGAACGATTACAACCAATCGCAGAACGGCATCCCCCGCACGGTAGCCGCGAAGCCGCCCACAAATGCACCTTTATAAACCCGCGACGCGCGTGAAAAAAAGAAGAATCGAAGTAGATTCAAGTCAAGCCGATATCCAGCCGCCGCCACCGTACCGTTTGCTTCGTGTAAGCACCGACCTGTTACTCACCGTCGAAGAGTCCATTGCGATCGTGTGATAACTCGCACCACCTCGCACCGGGCAACCTAAAGTTTAATCCTGTACTGCCATTGATAGACACGTAAGTTGTAAAGTTATAGAATCTGACAATTTACAATCAAACACTACAGAACGTAAATAACGCCGGGCTGAGTCTCCAGGAGTTATACCAAGTACACTAACACCTAGAGTGCCACGCAGGGTAGATCCCGACGTCACTCGCAAATACAAAGTACACTAACACCTAGAGTGCCACGCAGGGTAGATCCCGACGTCACTCGCAAATACTTGAGGGTGAAGGGTTGTTACAGGGCTGTAAAGACCTGCGACCTTTCTCTTAGTCTATCCAGTTAAGACAGGCCGTCGCCTACGTCTTCTGAGTATTACTGAGATCCCGCTCGAAACTCATACATACAGACCAACACAATAACCATACACGGTGTCTTTAATCGCAGGAGAGTACACCCGAAACCTGTTGTATAAATTTGTAGTCAATATAACCATCGCAAACACCTAGTGTGATATCGTTTGTAAATAAATTAGATAGTATGTAAATTATCCAATATTTACCTTAAACCTATTAAAGTCGTTTTAGAGTAGTTTTAATATCAAGTATTTTGTTCCCTTGATTGATTATAGATAATTAGACTTAGTATCGAAATCCGTAATTAATTCCGTTAGATAAATAATCTAATTGCCTAATCAAACCGGTTATAATTAAAGAAAGACAGTCCGAGATCTCGCATTTGCATACGCGCATTTCGCGTGTATTATTTCCTGGGAGTACGACATACTCGCTTCAGCGCTCCAGAGTTACTGAAGAATAAGCACGATATTGATTTTCTCAGTCCCCGAAACGATTCGAGTTCATTGCGCTGGCGCCTCCGACCAAAAACGGTATCGAGACTACCACTCCCGCTTCTGTAAATACAGGACCGTAACATAAATTTTACGTATTAGGTAAGGAGTAGATTAAAATAATATCTCTGTTCACAGAAGCGACTACGCACACAGTAACTAGCCGCCCACAAGGAGAACGAGACTGAGGAGCCGCCAGGACCAAGAAGCCCCAATACATTTTGAGATGATGTTAATTCCAGTTTTATTATATTGTTAACTTTATTTAATATACGTTATAAACCGCTTTAAGAGATTTATTTAAGGTGACAGTGTTAAGCCTATCCAGTAATTAATACGAACCACACCCCGTTTATAAAATAAATTATAAACACCATTGAGCAAAGCCGAGGCAAAATAAAACCGCGTTGGGTTACCAAACCAGAAGGCGCCTAAATAATAATCATTTAATTAAAAACGTAATAGGGACATATTACAACGTTAAGGCCAAATAAGCAATGATGCGTTTTGCAAAAATGAAATTGTAGTGCCCCTGTAACTTTTGAACGGGTCGTTAGATTCTGTTCAAGTTTTGATGGGTTATATTAGAGCCAGTTTGGGATTTTTACATGAAAAAACTATATGACCGACTGAAAATTTAAATGGACAACCAGTATATTTTTACATGTTTGGATTCTACGGCTTCAAATACATACAGTTCATATGCCAGATGTCAACTCAAACGACATATTTCTTTAACAGAGTCGGCTTCAAGAGCATGTTGTGTTAATAAAAATGAGAAAATTATAAATTACTGCTTTATTTAGGGACTACGAAAATTACTATGCATATCGTTTTACTAGAACTTGAAAGAGCTATTTAATACACAGGGTGGCCCATGTAAGTTTCTATTGGGAGCAGTGAGTTTTAGTTAAAAAACCGTAACTTTTTTATTTGATCGTTAACAACCTTCACGAAAATTAATTATTAAGAAAAATAATATTGTGGGGGCAATTGTACGTCAATTATCTATAATTTAGATGACGTTATAATGATCTAAAATTTAAAAAAAAATTAAAATGACGCCTGAGTTGACATTTGATAGATGAATTTATGTATTTGAAGCCCTAAAATCCAAATATGTAAAAATGTACAGGGTGTTCCACTTCAATTTTCAGCTTTTGCGTCACTTCCGGTGAAACCGGAAGTCGGCCATATTGTTGTTTTTATGTAAAAAATTCCAAAATGGCACTAATATAACCCACCAAAATTTGAACAAAATCTAACGTCCCGTTCAAAAGTTACAGGGGTTACCCCTATTTGATTTACACCTGGTATAATTACTTTTAGAAATCTGATCAGAAAAACTAATTTATTATAATTTAGAAATTGGTATGTAAGGATAAAATTACTGAAGTTCAACAACAAAAAGAAGAAACATCAATTTAAAACATGTATTGGAAAAATAAAAAATGTAGCAAATTTACAGTTTACAGAAATGAAAGTTAAGATATCTGGATATGTATATGTATTTCATTTAAAAATATACACAAATAAGAAATTTAGATTGCCCATTAAAGTTTACCAAAATGCATAAAATGTGCAGAAAAGCAATTAAAGAATTCTGTATAGAATCACGTAAATGCAATAATTTTAAAATTAAATCAGTTACTCCTACGTAGAAATGCTATTCTACCTGGTGAAAGAACGCGCAGGCGACACGGGCGCTCTCACCGGTATCTCCGCCCTTGAAACTACTATTTTCATTACGGCGTCTTGCTGCGTTGCATGTCCTCTTAATCTAACAAAGCAATCATTTATTTTAGTTAATAGTTTGTGAGCAATCAGTTTGACGTCTGCTTCCATATTATGGTGGAATGGTGTTTTATTTATCGTCCGAGGAAATATGGAGCAATGGTTTCTATTGGCATTTCTGCATAGTGTTGTTGAAATGAGTACGTTTAAGTAAGAGGTACGATATCTAACACATCTTAAAAATATTTGCTCTATTTTAATTTTACAAATCCTGATTTCTATCATAGTAAATAAAACGGGAGACGGTAACAAGTAAATTCGGCCACGAAGGTGGGTTGGATTCACTAAGTGTAAGTTCAAAAACGAACTCTGTTGTACTAAATCTTGTTTTATCATCAATATTTGTTTTATACCGTTTAAGCAAATACACGAAACAAAGTATACGCAGTGAATCAAGGTTTATTAATAAATTTTACACGAAAAACACACAGTACATATTTCTAAACACAAAATTGCACTTACTGGAAATAGATTGTCGAAATCTAAAAAAATTCTAGGGGACGGTCATAAAATCAAAGTGTACATATATTCAGATATTATTTATAGGCACAAAAGAACATAACAATTAGGAAGATTGTAGTCTAGATTCCTTTTTCTTTGCATTTGACTTATTACTTCATCTTGTTTATAGTATTATGTGATTATGATATTAATACATAATAATAAACAGATTTTGATATTATATCTGCCTCATGTTCTTTGCATGGGAAAGAAATGCGTAATATATTAGAAATTAATTCTTTTAACACATTATCAAAATCATCAACACCAAATATATAAGATAAAACACATTACTCATACGTATAATGAAGGAGGGATCTCGGGATCTGACTCCCTCTATATTCCATTCCTCACTGCACGTCTCTCGCACACTGACTACGGAATGTTCCCGCAGCAGCATACCGTTACTCTATGTTATGCGCTCTCTTATTTATTATCGCGTATAACATTAACAGTGACGGGTCTCGGTGCATTACACTATTATCAAAGGTTACACTCGTACAGGGCAGACATCACTTTCAAAGGGATACCTTTATTACATTTATCCAACATTTTCATAAAACCAAAAGGTGAATGATCTCCGTAGAGTTTGTATATCATCTCCATGTAAACCGTGTTTTTGTTAACGATTATCAACAATCAATATGATGCAATAATCTTCGTAAATTGTTTTTATTTAAATAGTTCAAAATGTAGAAGAGATACATTTATCAAGTGTGGGTAAGATACCAGAAACCAACGAATAATAGATGCGTGCTAGAAGTTCTAAATTTGATAGAATCAACGTATTTCAGCCACTTTAATAATCAAACAAACAATTTGATGAATGTATTTTCTCCACTTTTTTAGTTATTTTACAAATTTTAATATTTTCACAACCATTCAACCCAAATAAAGTCTCTAGTTCGAACCCGTTTTAGACGTGGGTGTTTTGTAAGTATAGTGGGTTAGGTTTGTAGAGCAGATGTGGCTAAAACCTTGCCTTTTCAAAAATAAAATCAAGTCTAAAGTCTTTTTTTTTAATTTGGTTAAACTGCTTTTAAATGAGTGAACGTTATCTAAAAAATCTTAATTCTCCAAAATTAACATATGTTTTATTTTATTCAATGATTAATAAATGTTCAAATGCAGTGTGAGCCTAGACTATCAAATACCAATAAAATGACAACCATTTTCACTTTTATTTGAATTAAATATATGACAAATATATAAATCATGTTCAGAAAAAAACAAGTTATGTATATTATTTTAAATTGACATTTGATGGTTGGATCTAATTTATATCAACCGGTAGAATACTTATATACAAAAACATACAGTGTATCATTTAAGAATTTTGAGGTTATTTCCAGCAAAACCCGAATTGTGTCTAATAGAAAATTGTGTCTAATAGAAAATTTAGAGTTGGTACATAAACCCCAAATGTAAAATCAATAACAATGTCCATTAAAAGCTGTAGAGGTGCCTTAGGCACTTCTCGTTGACACAAACTATACAGACCTACAAGTTTGATGGTGACATAAGCTTAAATCTATCGCTTTTTCAGTAAACTGTTAGAAAAACATTAGTTTGCTTTTTTACCTTAATAGGTAAAATACTCTACAAACTACAAAATGTGGAGCATTTTATATACAAATAAACTGCTGGACAATTGAAGTGGACCACCAAAAAAAAAACTTTTTTGTTACTTGATGTATATTTATTGTTAGTTTAGCTTTTTATATGGTAATGTCAGTGCCTTCAAAACACATAGCGTTTTGCAATTTTGTTTCGTTGCTAGGCTCAACGAAACGTCAATTTATTTGGTTCAATAAAACGTATAGTGCTGCACCATTAGTGTTGGTTACTTTAGCTTAGTGCAGATTGGTTTCTATTATTATGCTTGTGATACAAAACATCTTTTAAAATGCCAAGTAACAGGTTAAGCGAAGACAATTTAAATACTTTATTGCGTATGGTTGCAAACGGTGATTCACAACGAAAAATTGGTATACTTTGTAATGTGTCCCATAGTGTTATAAGCAGGACACTGAAAAGGTACAAGGAAACTGGCATTGTTGGTTTTCGGCATGGAAGAGGCCGCCAAAGAAAAACTACACCAACTGCGAACCAATATTTACGATTAAAAGCTCGGAGATATCCAACCCATACTTCCACTCAAATTAATAACGCGTTAAGGGCATCAACAGGTACCATTATTTCGTCAAAGCAGTTAGAAGGAGGTTGAGGGAGCACAATCTAAGAGCCAGAAAACGCGCTATTTATCCAATGATGAATAGGCAGCAACGTTTTGCTCGTAGAAGGTGGGCAGAGGTTAATTGGAATTGGAATGTAGCCACTGGAGTAGGTGTATGTTTACCGATGACGTATTTTAGTATGGCGTATACCAAACGAGAGTTACAGTGAACAATATATGGCTCCTCAGGTATCTTTTGGGGGTGGTAGTGTAACTATTTGGGATGGGATCATTTTAAATGGGCGCACCGAGCTGATTGTTTTGATTGGAGAAACAATAAAAGCTACCGTTTATAAAAATCGATGTATTCTACCTATTTCCTTTTTGTATGGTCCACTTCAGTTGTTATTTATTTAAGATTTTTTCGGCGAAAGTACTCCGTACTTTAACCCAAACGTTAGTAACTCCCAAGAAATAAGGATGATTGAGAAATATTGGTGTAAAATTTTCAGTAACAATCCTGAAAATCATATTTGGCCAGCATATTACTTTTCTACAGTAATACAGTTGCCATAAGCGCGTTAGGTTTGATTTATCTCGACAATAAAATACACTGAGTTCAATAATGCGATCGTTAGAATTGTTAACGATTTGGTGCCTCAAACATCACAGACTATAATTATGTAGAATAAACAATTCTTAACTAACATAATCAAGTTTTAAATATGTTTAATAATTATGGCATTTTTTTTCTTCTATATTTTGCAAACAGTTTCAAATCAGTTAAATTACTTCGGGTAAAACTTTCTGTTAAACTGTCTACTGTGATTGAAACAAATAACTCAAAATTAAATCTATGAAGTGTTGATTAAAACTATGAATTTGGTGTACAAAGTTACTCAATTAATTTTAAATAGTCCATTTTACCCTAAATAAATCGAAATTGGGATTTTTCTTCTAATTTTGCAAACTTTTTTCATTTAAATTGGGTAAAACCCGAAAATCAGAATTAGACATAAATGGGTCAAAATTTTGAAATTTGAATTTACAATTAAATCCTATAAATTTGTTACTAATTAAATTAAAATAAAGTTAAAATTATTTCGTTCAATTTTCTTTAATTACACGAATTTTGTTTATTTTAAAAACGGGCCGAACGCCCTTAAACAATTTAAATAAGAACAAATATTAGAAATTGGTTTTACAGTGTTGCAATTAGAGACGTCTGAATGATTGTAAATGTGCGGGATAAATACAATAAAAATATATTTAGAAATAGCGCTGAGATGGCAAAATGCTGAACTAATGTGTATACGATTTTACGTATTACACGATTTTGGCGTCAACAAGTTTTTCAAAAATCTCAACGTATGAGTATGGAATGGGCCCCATGCTCAGAATGAGTATTATAGGGTTCTATTGGAATGATCTGCTCCCAACGGTGCTTCTCTAACACTCATACCAGGAAAATGATTAAGGATTGTAATCTGGCGTCCATATACAGACGCCACTTTGCAAAGTGCAGCCAAATTAATGGACGCAAACATGATAGAGATGATATATATATATATATATATATATATATATATATATATTAATAAACATAACTATATAATAAAGGTATAAAAATAACATTTAAATATAAACATCATACTAAATAATTGACAAATAGGTACATAATTAATCACTCGTCTTCACTAAAACTATCGTCAGTATCACTGCTGCTACCTTCTCCAATGTTTATAATGAGCGGTTCGATAGTAACACATAATGTTATAGTTTTATCTCCTCAAAATAATATATACTGCTGCACTAAAAATTATAAGACAATGTATTATATAACATTCACAAAATTTACAAATTCAATTTAACAAGTTTTTTTATTTTTCTTTTCTTTTTTAATCTTATCAGCTACCCTCCCAGGGTGGGTTCATCAGGAGATTACCAGAAACTATCCCGGCCGGTGCTTACTACTATTTTAAAAATATGTTTTTATACCTAGGGATTTCAAAATTTAACACAATATAAATTTTATACTTAATATAATTTGACAAATAATAAATGACATTTCTCGAATTTTGGTGACGTTCTTTTAATAAACTTAACCAATATACTTATTCGCATATTCGGACTGCCTGCATCGCTATTGACTTATCTTCTTCCAGTAGAATTCTTGTTTACTTAATTTTAATTTTCCGGCAATGTTACTTCTATTTTTAGATCTTGAATATTATACTGCTTTGTCGAAATTATTCTTTCTCGTAATTTCTGTTATCTGCTTTATCTTTTTCACTTATTCTTTCTTCACACCTTTACTTTAAAAGCCAGACTAATATTTCTGCTTTCACTCCCAATTCACCCTTAATTCAAGTATATCTCGGATCACCGTCTTACTCGACCAAATGCAAGATTGTTCTCCTCTTTCTCTATTTTTATGTATCTACCGTTACCGTTCAAACGTCATCAATCTTCAATAGCACCCTTAATTTCATTATCCTATTTATTATTTCACATACCCTAATTCTAATTATGTTATATATAATTTATATATATATATATATATATATATATATATATATATATATATATACACACTGTTGGACAAAAGTAGAGCAACACATTTGCTGAATAAAATTTTTAAATTTGGCAAACTTCTGAATTAATTTTAATCAACTAGTAAGTTCGTAAGTTGAGTAATTAAACAAAGAAAAATCAACCAATACCTGCAAGGTTTAACTTAAAGAATTTGAATTTAAAAAATTAATGCAAAAATCATTGCGACAAAAGTAGAGCAACACTTACATAAAAGAATATTTTATTCAACTTATCGAGAACAACAATTGGCAACAACATTAAAAAATAACAATTATCTAAATTACTTATCTAATAATTAATGCAATATCCACTATTATGTATAATTTCCCTACAACGTCGTGGCATTGATGAAATCAAATTCTGAATTGAGTTGCCTGGAAGGTTTACCCAAACTTCATTAATTTTTTCAAGCAATGCATGTTTATTAGGAAACCGGGTTGTTCAAATACGACGTTCTACCTCTTCCCATAAGTTTTCTATCGGGTTGAGGTCGGGAGACTGGGCTGGCCACCGCAAAATCTCAACATTATTATTTCGAAACCATTCCTGAACAATTTGCGCGGTATGTTTAGGATCGTTATCCTGTTGAAACACGAAACGCAAAGGCATTTCCCATTCTGCATATGGTAGCATTACATTTTGCAGTATATCCCGATAAATAAATCTATATTAATTGGCATGAGAGAGGCCGGACTTTTGCTAAGAGAAATTGCTCGTTGTATAAACCGAAATGTTACAACGGTATTGAGATGTTGGTCCAAACGGTCCGAGGAAGTAGTGCAACAACGTCGCCCTGGATCTGGACGTCCCCGCAGGACTACAGATCGCGAAGAACGTCGCTTAAGACTTTTGACCACAAGAGACAGATTTTCAACAACTCGATCGATTAAAATGATTGGATGAGAGGTGTACGACCCAAAATGTCAAGGCCATCTTGGGGAAGTACTGAGCTGAATTTTGCACAGACCCTTATTTTGTCATTATAAAGTTGGGTACAAACCCCAGCAAAAAAATCACTGGAGCATTTTGAGATATCAGAGGTCAAAGGTCAAGATTTTGAGTTTTTGAGAATTATACGCCGTTAAAAGTTATTATAAAGTTGTAGCTAATTAAATTCACTACAAGATTGAAAACTTGAATTTTTCGTGCAATTAGCCGTTTCTGATATATAGCACAGAGATGGGGAGCGCGCTCAATTTATAGAATAACACGACGCAACGCGGTTAATTCATTTTACCGATTATAGTCATAATGTAAATAAACCAGGTGTAGCAATCCCAAAGGTGCGTAGTAGTTCGACCAATCAGGAATTTATCCAAAATACAAAAAGCAACATGGCAACAAATCTAAATCGTAACCTAATATAACCTGAGCATACCAAAATTGGAAAAGGGAATGTAGAAACTCGGCTGTATTCTTCCAAGAGTTTGGAAAAGTTTGTTGGTTGCAATGAACACATTCTCTTCTTGCACGCTTTTAGTGGATGCGATACCACACCTGCGATGTGCCGCAAAGGCAGAGTTCAAGCTTTTATGGTGTTTGCAACAACCTGCATTACATCGCATGGCTGAAATATTTCAAGACAAAACCTGCACACCAGACAAATTATTTGAAAGCAGAATAAATTTTCTCCCGGCGGGGTACAATGCTCCAAAATTGGAAAAAGAGCCTCGATAATTTCCGGTAAGGATTAATAATAACATTACCATGATTTGATATAATTATGTCTTACATATATACATTTTATAAAATCGATAAGACTCAATAGATCGGTTCATCTAGCGTTCCTGCAGCCTTCCAGTGAAGCAGCTCTGCAGCACATCCATCGAGTCTACTACCAAGAAGGTAAAGACTTGGTTAAGAAAAAAAGATCTAGAACCCATTTGAAATAAGGGTAATCTCGACTGTTAATAATAAGTAAATTTTGCATTGAATTATGCCAACTAGTACCATTCAAGTAAATGCTGGGTGTCCCAAGCAAAACTACTCATACAAAACAACCGTCATAGTTAGCTACCTATGACAAAACTGTAAGACACGTCAGCTATCGATTGGCGGAAGTCATATTTTCAGGACCTACTGGTACACCCTTCTATATCCCCCACCCTACAAAATCACACTCCGAAAATTTCAAATTATGCAATGGACAATACGAAACGTACGTATTTGTATTTTTTATTTTTTGTATTTATATTTAAGAACAATTATTATTATTTTCGGGGAGAGTAAATAGAATGGTGTACCAGTGAACCCTTAAAATCTTTCGCCTCCCGCTCATTAGGAACCGTGGGTAATCAGTTTTACAGTTCTCCCCCAAGTGTCACCTTGACAATTATTTGAATTTCATGAGGTAGATAATCTTGTCTGTAATACGCAGAATGTATATAAATATATGACTTCAAAATGAGTTAGGAAATAAGGTATGTGCGAGTTCATAATGATGTTAAGTAACATCAATCGTATATCTAGGTAGAATGACGCCAGAAGGCTGTAGTCCGTAAATACGAAATAACTTCAAATTAAATAAGAACAAATATTAGAAATTGGTTTTACAGTGTTGCAATTAGAGACGTCTGAATGATTGTAAATGTGCGGGATAAATACAATAAAAATATATTTAGAAATAGCGCTGAGATGGCAAAATGCTGAACTAATGTGTATACGATTTTACGTATTACACGATTTTGGCGTCAACAAGTTTTTCAAAAATCTCAACGTAGGAGTATGGAATGGGCCCTATGCTCAGAATGAGTATTATAGAGTGCTATTGGAATAGTCTGCTGCCAACGGTGCTTCTCTAACACTCATACCAGGAAAATTATTTAGGATTGTAAACTGGCGTCCGTATACAGACGCCACTTTGCAAAGTGCAGCCAAATTGATGGACGCAAAATGATAGAGTGATGTATATATATATATATATATATATATATATATATATATATATATATATATATATATATATATATTACATTTATACAACATAACTATAAAATAAATTACTATATAACAAAGGTATAGAAATAACATTTAAATATAAACATCATACTAAATAATTGACTTACATAGGCACATAATTAATCACTCGCCTTCACTAAAACTATCGTCACTATCACTGCTGCTACCTTCTCCAATGTTTATAATGTTCGACAGTAATGTCAATCACAGTTATACCTTAAAATATTCATAGTTACACTATAACCAATCAAATGTCACTGTCAGAAATCTCAACAGAAAGTACTTAAAACAAAACTGAAAATTATTATTTGATTTTAAATACTATATTTTACTTACGTATATTTCTGGCTCGGACGTCTGATAAACAAAGAATTAGTAAACAGTATTCATATACAGGTGAATCTTATCTAATCCGCCAAAATTAAAGAAGTACTAGAACTCATCATTCTAAGCAAAAAGTTCATATGTACATGGGTCCGCAAATGCTTCGTTTCGGAGATACAGGGTGTCAAAGTTGAAAAAATCGCGTTTTCTTCAATATCTTTCGACTGTTTCGAAATAGTTTCATGAAATTTCGTATACGGGGTTTTTTTGGGATGGCAAATTCAAATTTGTGGTCCGTTTAGTTGTTGTTTCTAGAGGGCGCCAGCGGCAACCATTTCGACCACTTTAAATCTTTGCAACTATTTTGTGCTACACTGTATGCCATTTTGGACTAAAAAAATCGATTCTCCTGTCTTTTCTGCTACAAAAAGGTATATTTTAGTGAAGTCGCTAGGAGCAACCCTTTCCGAGAAAAGACATTTATATCTCACAATGTTTATTTATGTAAAACTAACTTTTGTATGGAGCACTAAAGTATCCAACAGTAAAAAAAGAAAATGAAAAAAAATTAATATTAAAAGTATACATGTTGTATGTCTAGGCATTCTATCGTATTTAATTATGGATTTTTTATTAAAATTTTATTATCAATGAACGCAAAGAGACAGATAAGTACATAAGTAAACAAGTAAGTTACTTAGTAACAATTAAAATTCCTATTGATAAACCTGTCAAAAAATACCCTCCGAAAATGTGTATGCATCATGAGTTTTAAAAGCGTTTTTCTCGGAAAGGGTTGCTCCTGGCGATATCACTAAGATATACCTTTTTAGAAGAAAAGATAGGAGAATCGATTTTTCTAGTCCAAAATGGCATACAGTGTAGCAAAAAAATTCCTACGATTTAAAGGGGTCGAAATCGTTGCCTGGCGCCTCTAGAAACTACAACCAAATGGACCACAAATTTGAATTTGTCATCCCAAAAACCCGTATACGAAATTTCATGAAACTATTTCGAAACAGTCGAAAGATATTGAAGTAAACGCGATTTCTTTTTCAACTTTGACACCCTGTATCTCGGAAACGAAGCATTTCCGGACCCATGTACATATGAACTTTTGCTTAGAATGATGAGTTCTAGTACTTCTTTAATTTTGGCGGATTAGATAAGATTCACCCTGTATAAACATAAATCTCGTAACAAAAATTTATGAATTTAAAAATGAAGCTACGACACTGGTAAGGGGTTGAAAATAAATCGTAAATGTATTAAAACATTTTGCATAAATATGACAAACATATGTGTTTTCGAAATAAGATTGCGAATTAACCTCTAGAACTATTAAATAATTTTAAAGTATAAATAAGTATCACTACATCAATAACAAAGTTGAAATCCAATTCAGAAATTGTAAAATCGTCATTGATAAAACAGGGCAAGAATCATTTTAGAATAAAATAAATTAAACAGTTGATAGGCCTATTTGGTTTAATTAAAATTACATATTAATTTTACTCATATCTTTTGCGTACTATATTATTTTTACAATAGTATACTAAAGGAGACTACTTTTTGAGCGGATTTAAAAATTTAATAGAAATTTAATCAAAAAATTTATTTTATAATTGATTTCGATTGGTCAAAATAGTTCAATGATATTGGAGGATATGTCTTAGAGAAATCAATCGATCAAGGTTACACATTAGATTTAGCAAATTGTTCTGAAATGTATGTTAATTTACGTATAAAATGAACGTCAGGGAAGTAAAATTTTACCAACACCATCCTAATCGTGCTTTACTTAAATTCTTATTGGAGATTAAATGTATTAATATGCTGAAGAAGGCGACATGTATAAAAGAAGTTTGGAGGTGAAAACGAGATCTTCGTTTAACATCATTGTCGATAATCGGTGCGGGTGGGCAGATTGAATTGTGTCATATAAAATTATACAATCTTTAAATTTTCAAATTTGAAATATTTTCGCTACCGATTAGAAAATAATAAGGTCATTTAAATCTATTAGTGATCATATATAAAATTTAAAAGGGCCTAAATGCCATATATAAGTTTAAATAATTATACAAATGATTTCTTAATTAAAATCAGTCTGAAATTTAAGTAAGTTAAATTATTTTGAGACATTTAATATTTAATAATTTAAGTTACTTATACATAAATTTACATTTGAAATAAATACAAGTGTGGAATAATTTTATTTAAAATATAGTTGGTTGTACTTTCAGTACTAACATAAGTGAGCGACTAATTAAAGAGAACAATATTTAAGTTAAAAGATATTGGATCATCGAATGTTCTTGCTGCTTGTTCTGGAGCACAGTTAGTGATGTGGAATAGTGACCAGGAGGATGATATCATATGGAACAACTCATAAGTAAGGAATTGTTTAAAAATTGAAATAATATTGTAATGGTTGAGCACTAACATGAATCTTGAATTTTATGGTATACATATAAGTATGTAATTAAATTGTGTTTATATTCGTTCTTTACCATTCCACTTTACATACAATAAATTATTTGTGTATTACGGATAGTCGTAAGATATAGCCAGCAGGGACATAGGTGGTGTAAGTTTTGTTTGTATTCGTAAAATGAATTAATAAATATGTGAAGTTTGTTACATTTAAGTTGACACTTAATGATCTTATTTGTGACTTTAACTGAAAGGTCAGTTAAATTCAAATATGAATGTTAATAGTCAGTTCAGACAAATCCTCATAGACTGGGCTCTGTATAAAAGAAAAGGTAGCAAAATTATATTCAAGGCTAACAAAATTTTATTTTGTCTGACAGTTGATAAATTATACACAGGTTCAGTTAATTAATGGCTTTATACAGTTTGTTTATAGTGGTAAAGAAGTTAATTACTCATTGACTTCAGTCAAAATTTCTTAAGCAAAAAGGTGTTTAGCACATTAGTTTGTGTACTAATTCATTGCAGTTACATAAACATACAATAGAATTGATATTTACGATTATAGATCCGAGATCAATTTAAATAAATTAATAAAGTTAAGTTAAACACAAACTTATCTAGAACAAGTAGGTTTTGAGTGACCTTATCATATTAGAGGAATTTAGAAACAAATTCTAAAACTGATTTTATTTACAGTTAGCATATTATCCATATATTGAATTTTTAATAACAGTATTAAATATTAATAACTTTTAGTAGAGTTGACCATTGAAATTATATTTAAAGTAGGTTTACATAAATTGTTACCGGTATAAACTGGCAATAGAACAGAATAACAGGTAAAATTGGGGTTTGCTCGACTGCTCGATGGTTGGGGAAAACTGTTACTTAATTTTGCGCACAGTAGGATAGCTTGCCATAAATAATCCACAATAGAGGTTGAGTTTGATATAAAAGTTAAAATGCGCCAAGTATTTAAAATTACACAATCGGGGTTAAAAGGTCTAATTACGAAGGTTTACAGCTCGTTCAAATACCCAAATAACTCGCTTACCTTTGGACGTAATCACAGGCGGGTCCTGGAATCTGCAGATCCCTTACACCTGTAAGGTTAAAATAATAACGCACGTTTATCCTGAATAAATACGTGCTGCAAAATCAGTCACTGATCTGATTTAAAAACCAATGACTCTGTCGTTACATTACTTCACTTAGTACATCTGACTTTCAATGAAATTATAATCTAAAGAAAAGAAAACACTGTAATTCAATTTACAACCACCTGAAATTATATTAATCAATTCGCTGTAAAAGATACTCAAATTCATGAAAATAATGCATTAACGCATCTTTATTTAAATGTCACGTTACAATTAAAATAATCCATTGTTAATCTTTCGAACGTAATTACTTTACTCAAATAAACGAAAAAAATATTGACGTTAATTCGATTACTCATCCTCATAACAAACCAACGACTAAAATGCACGTAATTAATACGCTGTATAAAAATAGGGTTCACAGCAGAATTCCATTCCAAAAAAAAGCACAAAAGGTTCATTAGCCTATATATGTATAACATAAATAAACCAACACAGAAATATTAAAACAACCTGGTGTTGTCACATAAATTTTCCACAATAATTAAATTACCTTGTTTACCTAAAATGCAGTGATACTAGCTAGTTTCAAACGTGTGCAATTGTATATTTTACACTTATGACAAGATAAAATGGTTATAACAAATAATCTGCGTTTTCCTTCAACGCAATGATAATATAATTTCTACAAAATGGTCAATACAGCAGATCAAAAACTCATATAAATTTTGACTATAACACGGATGAATGCGCTTGAATTAAAATTTAAACGGTAAAATATTAAGAAATTTGATCTTAAAGGACGGTGTATTGAACCGTTAGAAACACAAAACAGATCCACACAAGCTTCATTAAAATTGTCTAAAACAGCAAAGTGTGAACAAAAATGATTACCTCAAATTTGATTAGCCGTAACATCAATTAGCTCCAAATTTACCCCATTTTCGTTATACAGCAACCTGGTAACCCAGGTGATGGACCCTGCAATGTGATCGACGCTTCAAAGTATCACCCCTCGTGAAAGAAAGCGGCGAGTCGCTTCAATTTCCAAATTGCATTTGATTAATATTTCAATTGGTTGTACGATACACTAAGGTCTATATTTACACGTTGCTTATTAACTTTACTCTATGTCCGAGTTCTGAACTTATTATTATTATTTTAAATAAAACTTAATTATTTACAGCGAGTTTTTGTTACGACGAGCTATGAACTGAATGTCTGGAAATTGGGAACGGACGTTTTGTTTCTTACGCACAAAAGCGATGACTCCATAAAACAGGGAAAGAACTAGGTTTAACGCTTAACACCTTCTAGCATCCTTAACAAAGCCCCTTTAAACAAGCTGCACTAAACGATAAATTAATCGCGTGTTGGTTGAAACTACACAAAATCCCTTCAAAGGGTTGATTAAACTGCCTTCTAACGGAAGTTCTTTCAACACAATTCTAAGGTAACTTCGTTCCACGACAAATTCACCAGCTGCGATAACGTTAACTCGTTAACACCTCTGGTCTACGCTAAGAGTCCCTTTCGTGAATAATTCACCCTTAAACCAAATCTTAATTAACCAATCATAAAAGGGATTGCTCAAATTTTAGTGCGCGCCAAAAACGAGTTAAAGTCGAAAGCCCACGGGAAAATTTCATCCCTAAAAAAACGTATCGCAACAAGTGGGCTGTTTGAAATGTAATTGATATTTAAGTTGGTGATTTCATTACGACGCTAGCCCTTAACGCCTCGTATCTAAAACGAAACTTTGTTCAAAGACCAACATTTTATCGTGAAACTTCCGCCAGTCTGTCGCGTAAAACGTTTTAAAACTGCGACATATGCTTTTCTACACTCTATTTGGACACAGTAACAATTTAAATACGGCATTTAATTTTTCCACCGACGAAATTTTAACGACAATACTTATTATGATTGACAAAATTTACAAAATACAAACAACTATTATTCGTTTTCAAAATAGGGATTCTAAAGGATTACCATTTGTAAAAATTTCTAACACTTTCCAAATAGGTAAAAGAAAAAAACGTTACAATTAAAAGCTTCCAAAGATTTATGCGTTATCAGGTTTTTCATGAACTTATACTATATTTCAGATGTCCGATATTGTTGAATAGCCTATAATTTTGAAAGTAACGGTCAATATTCGATAAAATCACGGCCACGACGTGCCAAAATTGATATTGAGAAAGGTTATTTTACAAATTAAATTAAAGGCATCTTGCCAGGAGTGGACAAAGTTTAATTTCTTTGAACATTTACATCTAGTTCTATCAATACGTCACACTGGAAAAGTTTCGAGCTTGCTAAAAGTAAAGATCAGATTTATTTATTTTTCTGTTTGTTAAACTTTAAATAATTTGTAGTAAATGTAAATTATCATTACATTTCAAGTACGTTAAAGAGCTAGCCTGCCTAATAGTAATTTTATTTATCTTATTAAATACACCATTGGATTGTTGTTCAATGTTCCATTACACACTGTTTGGGACAATATTTCACATCGAAACATGATGGTCCTTTGAAAATGCAAAATTTCACTATTATCGGTCATAATTAAAATATATACTGGATGTGTAATCGTGTATTTTTATTAATTTTTTTTATAAATTTAAACGTTTGATAACAATTAGTTATCGTCTTCAGTTATATTAGCGTTTTCAGATTTCATATATTTATTTGACATCTAATAGGTTTTGTAAAAAATTATTATTGACGCGTTTAAATTTAAAAGAAATTAAACGATTGCATATCGTCCATTTTTATGTCTTCCTCTTACACCGCTTCACCGTCTACGCAGGCTAGAATGGAGCAACGAAAGAGCGAATTGGGCACAAGAATGGCATCGAATTGTGTTAGTGACGAGTCCCGATTTTGCTTATGGGCCCACAATTGTCGTAGGAGGGTCAGAAGGATGCGTGGAGAACGTAAAAATCCAACATTTTTTGTGGAACGCAACACAGCCCTCGCACAAAGAGTGATGATATGGGGTGCAATGTTACGGTATCAGATCACCCTTGGGCTTCATTGATAGCAACTTAAACGCCGCTGGTTATATTGCCAATGTGCTAGAACCCATTGCGCTTCCATACCTTCAGGGGCTGGAAAATTCCATTTTCCAACGGGATAATGTGCGCCCTCATACGGCAAGGGCTACAACACGTTTTTTGTAAGAAGCTAACATTGCCGTCCTCCCAAGGCCGGCTCGGTCGCCTGATTTGTCGCCCATTGAACATGTATGGAATGAGGTCGGTAGACGACTGGGTAATTTACCACACCCTCCAGATAAATTACACGATCTCCGGCTACGGATTCAAAAAGCTTGGGTTGATATACCACATGCAGCTATAGATTACTTGATTGATAGCTTCCCACGCCGTCTAAATGAGTGCATTACAAATCGTGACGGAGCAACTCATTATTGAAAAAAACATTTTTAGTTTTTGATCTTTTGTTTTCAAATTTTAATCGTTTGTTTGTTCTAATGAAAGACATCTTTGACGAAAATTGCAATAAAATCGTTCAATAAATTCTAGATGTTGCAATTTTTATGGAAGTCAGTATATATATATATATATATATATATATATATATATATATATATATATATATATATATATACGTACTTGTTTGATTTTGATATCTTGATCCGTTTTCGAGATATTTGACTTCTAAAGTTTCAATACAGTTCGTCCTATTGACACAATTTCTAATTTTTGAACACAAAATTCAGTAAATAATAAATAATAACAAGAAATAATGCATAGGTACACAGAGCATTCAATAGGCCTCACAGCCATATAGTGTTCGCAAGAGGAAGCTATAACGTCTCTAAAGTGTTCATAGTAAAAAAATAACAAACATGAAAATAATGCCTTCTAAAATTGATTTTTCAACAGAGTAGCAAGTTCATACAACTGTCATATGTAATGTAATCGTCCACGTATTATGCCGGTGAATAACTTATTTAGAGCAACTGCTCGAAATGTTCACCACCCACTTCAATGCACTTTTCTATTCGTTTTCTTAGAGATCTTCTAATGCTAAAAAAAACAATCCTGCCTTATTTCTGATGACATTGGCAGCTTCTTGCATTTTTTGAAGCAATTCTTCACGGGAATCAGTTCTTTCCTTGTAGACGATTTCCTTCAAACCAGACCAAACAGAGAAATCTAGGGGGTTAAAATCTGTACTTCTAGGTGGCCAAGGAAATTCACTTCCACGACCAAACCATCGATGTGGAAACTGTTCGTTCAGATAATCGCGCACAGGCAGAGGGAAATGTGGTGGCGCTCCATCGTGCATAAACCACATGTTTTGTCTTAGTTTAAGCGATATGTCTTCTAGCAGTTCATGTAAATTTTGTTCAAGAAAATCTAAGTATAGTTGACCGTTCAGATTCGGCGGAAGTACAAAGGGACCAATAAAAAAATCAGATATCCCACACCAAATGTTCAGCTTGAACTCCTGCTGGAAATGTCTTTTCTTTATGGCATGTGGATTCTCAGAATCCCACAAATCATTATTCCTCCAGTTGATAACTCCCCGTCTAATAAATGGTGCTTCATCGGTGAAGAGAATTTTGTCAAGAACATTTCGGTCTTCGTTCTGTTTTGTCTGTAAAAATTGCGAAAATCGTAGACGTGCCGTAGGATCCTGTGGTAATAAATTCTGCACGGGACTGAAATGATAAGGGTAGAGTTGCTCTTTTCGTAAGATTCTATTGATAGACATTTGACTTATTCCTGTCGCTGCACTTAAACGGCGAGTACTTACGCCTTGGTTTTCGGTAACACGAACTAGAACTTCATCCTCTTGTTCTACCGAAATTGTTTTTGGAGCACCATTATGACGCTTAGGACGAAAACACCCAGTTTCTCCTAGGCGATAATAAATGTTTCTAAAAAGTTTATGATTTGGTGGTCTTCGATTAGGATATAATTCTAAATATCTTCGGGTTGCAGCAAGTCCATTAAAATCTGTTTGAGCAAAAACAAAAACCACATCTCGCATTTCACTGTTAGAAAACTCATTATGTGGCATTTTTTTACTACTTATTCTTGTACAAATAAAGCAGAAAAAAAAAGATAAGGGCTATTTACTTATCACTCTTTGACACAAGCTTAACAAGCATAAATAATGATAGCTGTCAGATGCATTTAAGCCAACTTATTTTTTCAGAGCAATAAGCCAACTTTGTATTTGAAGGACTAAAAGTTGTATTAATAGGCCGAACTGCATTGAAACTTTAGGAGGCAAATATCTTAAAAACGGATCAAGATATCAAAATCCAACAAGTATGTATTTTTCTTGAAGAAAAGGTTGCTCTTTCAAATTTTCGATTCAGTTTATGTGATTCTCCACACAAAAAAAAGATAAGCATCGATTTATATATTCAGCAGTGTGTAACCAGCGCCCTCTATGAGCAACGTTAAAATTGATAACAAATTCTTATTCGTCATGCTGAAAAACATAGTAATACTAATTTTCAAGGCGATTCTATAAAAACTTACTGAGTTAATGGAAAATTTAGAAATAAAATTATTAATTTGAACACCCTTTATCTCTTAAATGAGCAACATTTGTATAAGGCATGTTGCGCTTAATCCTCATATTTTAGGCTCCCATTCTTAACGACACACCCTGTATATATATATATATATATATATATATATATATATAGTATATACATGATATACATGTATAAAAGAAGTTTGGAGGTGAAAACGAGATCTTCGTTTAACATCATTGTCGATAATCGGTGCGGGTGGGCAGATTGAATTGTGTCATATAAAATTATACAATCTTTTAATTTTCAAATTTGAAATATTTTCGCAAGAGATTAGCAAATAATAAGATCATTTAAATCTATTAGTGATCATATATAAAATTTAAAAGGGCCCAAATGTCATATAAAAGTTGAAATAATTATACAAATGCTTTCTTAATTAAAACCAGTCTGAAATTTAAGTAAGTTAAATTATTTTGAGACATTTAATATTAAATAATTTAACAGTTACTTATACATAAATTTACATTTCAAATAAATACAAGTGTGGAATAATTTTATTTAAAATACAGTTGGTTGTACTTTCAGTACTAACATAAGTGAGCGACTAATTTAAGAGAACAATATTTAAGTTAAAAGATCATCGAATGTACTTGCTGCTTGTCCTAAAGCACAGTTAGTGATGTATGAATAGTGACCAGGAGGATTATGTCATATGGAACAACTCATAGGTCAGAAATGGTTTAAAAATTGAAATAATATTGTAATGGTTGAGCACTAATATGAATTTTGAATTTTATGGTATACATATAAGTATGTAATTAAATAGTGTTTATATTCGTACTTAACCATTCCACTTTATACACAATAATTTTTTTGTGTATTACGGATAGTCGTAAGATATACAGCCAGCAGGGACATAGGTAGTTTAAGTTTTGTTTATATTCCTAAAATGCATTAATAAATATGTGAAGTTTGTTACATTTAAATTGACACTTAATGATCTCATTTCTTATTTGTGACTTTAACTGAAAGGTCAGTTAAATTCAGATATGAATCTTAATAGTCAGTTCAGAAAAAATCCTCATAGACTGGGCTCTATGTACAAAAAAGGGTAGCAAAATTATATTCAAGGCTAACAAAATTTTATTTTGTCTGACAGTTGATAAATTATACACAGGTTCAGTTAATTAATGCCTCTATACAGTTTTTTTATAGTGGTAAAGAAGTTAATTACTCATTGACTTCAGTCAAAATTTCCTAAGCAAAAAAGGTGTTTAGCACATTAGTTTGTGTACTATTTCATTGCAATTACATAAACATACAATTGAATTGATATTTACGATTATAGATCCGAGATCAATTTAAATAAATTAATAAAGTTAAGTTAAACAGAAACTTATCTAGAACAGTTAGGTTTGAGTGATCTTATCATATTAGAGGAATTTAGAAACAAATTATAAAACTGATTTTATTTACAGTTAGCATATTATCCATATATTAAGTTTTTAATAACAGTATTAAATATTAACAACTTTTAGTAGAGTTGACTATTCAAATTATATTCAAGGTAGGTTTGCATAACTTGTTACGGTATAAACTGGCAATAGAACAGAATAACAGGTAAAATTGGAGGTTTGCTCGACTGCTCGGTGGTTGAGGTGGGAAAATTGTTACTTTTTTTGCGCACAGTAGGATAGCTTGCCATAAATAAGCCACAATAGAGGGTTGAGTTTGATATAAAAGCCGAAAGGCGCCATAGTATTTGAAATTACACAATCGGGGTTAAAAGGCCTAATTACGAAGGTTCACAGCTCGTTGAAACACCCAAATAACTCGCTTACCTTTGGACGTAATCACAGGCGGGTCCTGGAATCTCCAGATCTTCGCTACATCTGTAAGGCTACAAATAATATCGCACGTTTATCCTAAATAAATACGTGCTGCAAAATCAGTCACTGATCTGATTTAAAAATCAATGACTCTGTCGTTACATTACTTCACTTAGTAAATCTGACTTTCAATGAAATTATAATCCAAAGAAAAGAAAACACTATAATTCAATTTACAACCACCTGAAATTATATCAATCAATTCGCTGTAAAATATACTCAAATTCATGAAAATAATGCATTAACGCATCTTTCTTTAAATGTCACGTTATAATTAAAATAATCCATTGTTAATCTTTCGAACGTAATTACTTCACTCAAATAAACGGAAAAAAATATTGACCTTAATTCGATTATCTCATCCTCATAACAAACCAACGACTAAAATGCACGTAATTAATACACTGTATAAGAAATAGGGTTCACAGCAGAATTCACATTCCAAAAAAAACACAAAAAGTTCATTAACCTACATATGTGTATTATAAATAAACCAACACAGAAATATCAAAACAACCTGGTGTTGCCACATATATTTTCTACAATAATTAAATTACCTTGTTTACCTAAAATGCAGTGATACTAGCTAGTGTCAAACGTGTGCAATTTCTATGTTTACTGTAAATTTTACTCTTATGACAAGATAAAATGGTTATAACAAATAATCTGCGTTTTCCCTTTCAACGCAATGGTAATATAATTTCCTTACAAAATGGTCAACAGAGCAGATCAAAAAACTCATATAAATTTTGATTATAACACGGATGAATACGCTCGAATTAAAATTTAAAAGGTAAAATATTAAGAAATTTGATCTTAAAGGACGGTGTATTGAACCTTTAGAACACAAAAAACAAATACACACAATGCACAGCAAAATCTGAACAAGAATGATTACCTCAAATTTCAACAGCCTTAACGTCAATTGGCTTCCCTAATTTACCCCATTTTCGTTATACAGCAACCTGCTGGGAACCCAGGGGATGGATCCTGCAGCGGCAATGTGATCGACGCTCCAAAGTATCACCCGCCTCGTGAAAGAAAGCGGCGAGTCGCTTCAATTTCCAAGTAGCGTTTGATTAATATCTCAATTGGTTCTACGGTCTATATTTACACGTTGCTTATTAACTTTACTCTATGCCCGAGTTCTGAACTATTATTATTATTATTTTAAATAAAGCTTAATTATTCGCAGCGAGTTTTTTGTTACAACGAGCTATGAACTGAATGTCTGGAAATTAGGAACGGACGTTTTGTTTCTTACGCACAAAAACGATAATGACTCCATAGATCAGCGAAAGAACTAGGTTTAACGCTTAACACCTTCTAGGATTCTTAACAAATCCCCTTTAAACAAGCTGCACTAAACGATAAACCAATCGCATGTTGGTTGAAACTACACAAAAATCACTTCAAAGGGTTAATTGACTGCCTCTTTTAACGGAAGTTCTTTCAACACAATCCTAAGGTAACTTCGTTCCACGATAATTCACCAGCTGCGATAACGTTAACTTGTTAACACCTCTGGGTCTACGCTAAGAGTCCCTTTCGTGAATAATTCACATTCCTTAAACCTTAAATAACCAATCATAAAAGGGATTGCTCAAATTTTTAGTGCACGCCAAAAACGAGTTAAAAGTCGAAAGCCCACGGGAAAATTGCATCACTAACAAAAACGTATCGCAACAAGTGGGCTGTTTGAAATGTAATTGATAGCTTGTAAGTTGATGATTTCATTACGACGCTGGCCCTTAACGCCTCGTATCTAAAAACGAAACTCTTTGTTCAAGACCAATATTTTTATCGTGAAAGTTCCGCCAGTCTGTCGCGTAAAACGTTTTAAAAACTGAGATATATTGTAACAACCCATTTTGAGTTGTATTAAAATATACCGTAATTTACGTTCTTCTCTCATTTAGTTGTAAATAAAAAAAGTTTTTAATTATTAATGAATTATAAGTATGTGGTAGGCAACTTAATTTGCATTTTGGTGTAACTTAAGTTGCATATTTTCTTAGGGGATTATATTACCATATCTTTGAATTAATTTTTTGCGCACATTTTTTCGCGCACCGCTATATCACCTGATATCTAAGCGTCCTTTTGAGCATTACTTGATGAACGTTGTGTTGATTAGGAAGCCATGTTCGGGTTGCTACCTAAATTTTGTGAAAGGTGCCATTGATTTCATGGTAAGGTACTTTTAACTTGCAAAAAGTAGAATTCAACTTTGGTATGGTTCACAACGTACAGCATTGTTATTACGACATATTGTGCAATATTAGTACAAATATTACATCACCTTTGGTTGACATTTCCGTATTCGTTTAGATACCAGAGGTTATCAAAAAGTTGTGTACAAAATTTTCGTACAGGTATTTATATCCTAATAATTTAGTAATTTAAGGTTATTAAAACTAGTTTTAAGATATATTTTATATAATTCTAAATTTAAATATTTAATAAACATAGTTTGTATATCTTTTATTTTGACATTTTGGTGAATTTTTTATTGTATCCTCGGTTTAGTTATTCCGAGCTTAATCAAAAAATAAAAAAAGCATGAACCTGTCCTGCTTTAATCTACCGACTGAGACAACGGCATTATCTTTTATTGAGTGTTTTAGATCTCTGGTTAGTTTAACGATTTGTTTTGAGAACATTTAACACCCATTTATTTATTAATAAATTATTTACACGTGGCGCTTTGCAAACCACTTTAAACAATATTTATAATATGTTTTTCTACCTCTATTTAAGTACACAGTAACAATTTTAATACGGCATTTAATTTTTCCACCAACAAAATTTTAACGACAATACTTATTATGATTGACAAAATTTACAAAATACAAACAACTATTATTTACAAAGGAACTATTAATTCACCCTACCCTAGCAAATTGGGAATTCCACTATCTACCGATGTCACTATGTAAACCAAACTTTAATTTAAAACTCCGATTTTCGTACAGGTGTTTATATCCTAATAATTTAGTAATTTAAAGTTATTACAACTAGTTTTAAGATATATTTTATATAATTCTAAATTTAAATATTTAATAAGCATAGTTTGTATATCTTTTATTTTGACATTTTGGTGAATTTTTTATTGTATCCTCGGTTTAGTTATTCCGAGATTAATCAAAAAATAACTTGGCGTCCAAGATCATTTTTATTATTCTTACATTGCAGTTACTATATTGATCTCAAGTGGAAATAACTAAGCAGAAATTGTGGTAATAAAGCAAATCAAAAAAAAAAGCATGAACCTGTCCTGCTTTAATCTACCGACTGAGACAACGGCATTATCTTTTAGTGAGTGTTTCGGATCTCTGGTTGGTTTAACGATTTGTTTTGAGAACATTTAACACCCATTTATTTGTTATTAAATTATTTACACGTGGCGCTTTGCAAACCACTTTAAACAATATTACAATATGCTTTTCTACACCCTATTTTAGTACACAGTAACAATTTTAATACGGCATTTAATTTTTTCACCGACAAAATTTTAACGACAATACTTATTGTGATTGACAAAATTTACAAAATACAAACAATTATTATTTACAAAGGAACTATTAATGCACCCTACCCTAGCAAAGAGGGAATTCCGCTATCTACCGATGTCACTATGTAAACCAAATTTTAATTTAAAACTCCACTCTAATCTTGATATCCAAGCCAAAAATTATATTTCGTTTTCAAAATAGGGATTCTAAATGCGATTACCATCTGTAAAAATTTCGAATACTTTCCAAATACGTAAAAGAAAGAAAAACGTTACAATCTAAAAGCTTCCAAAGATTTATGCGTTATCAGGTTCAATTTCATGAACTTATACTACATTTCAGATGTCCGATATTGATGAATAGCCTATAATTTCGAAATTAATGGTCAATATTCGATAAAATCACGGCCACGACGTGACAAAATTGATATGGAGGAAGGTTGTTTCACAAATTAAATTAAAGGCATCTTGGCAGGAGTGGACAATGTTTAATTTCTTTGAACAGTTACATTTAGTTCTATCAATACGTCACACTGGAAAAAGTTTCGAGCTTGCTAAAAGTAAAGATCAGATTTATTAATTTTTCTGTTTGTTAAACTTGAAATAATTTGTAGTAAATGTCAATTATCATTACATTTCAAATACGTTAAAGAGCTAGCCTGGCTAAATAGTAATTTTATTTATCTTATTAAATACACCATTGGATTGTTGTTCAATGTTTCATTACACACTGTTTCGGACAATATTTCACTTCGAAATATGATGGTCCTTTGAAAATGCAAAATTTCACTATTATCGCTCATAATTAAAATATATACTGGATGTGTAATCGTGTATTTTTATTAATTTTTGTTATAAATTTAAACGTTTCGATAACAATTAGTTATCGTCTTCAGTTATATTAGCGTTTTCAGATTTCATATATTTATTTGACATCTTAATAGGTTTTGTAAAAAAAATTATTATTGACGCGTTTAAATTTAAAAAAAATACACGATTGTATACCCAAAAGATAAGTATCTTAATAATGGTCCTTTATTTCTATACAGTAACAGTGCGTTAATGAATCCCTATAATTTTATGGTGTGCCTTTGTGCTGAAATGTCACAAAAACTGGCAATAAAATAACCTGCATAGGTATTCACCAAGATCATATAAATATACGTCCTCATATTGTAAATAAAGAAATGTGCCGATGATTCAAAGTTGTTGGAAAGTAACTTTGAGCTATATTAACAAAAAAATATAAAAGACGTGTATAACAGTTATTGAGAAAAAATGAATAGCACGGACTAATATAATAAATCGAATAAGATAAAAAGTTGTAACTCTAGAATCTCCGAAATTAACCAAACGTTATTTCCGTTTGCTTAGTTAACGTTCGTTTTTAAAGCTTAAGTTTACGATATATAAAATTAAAATTTTCAATCAATCTTTGCAATAAACTTTTTTCTTTATAAAAGATGTGGCAAAAATTATGATCATCCAAGGCATGCAAAAATTATTTTGAAGGGCTGTAAAATATAATGTTGCAATATACTTTGTTAATGTTTTATGACAATATTTAATTGTCTTTATAATTTACATACGACCTGAATAATGTTTGAAAGCATAGAAATTAAAATTAAGAGACATTTTCAATGTTAGGTGTATAATAGGCAATTGAATTAAATTAGACTTCATGCTTGATCATAAAATAAATGCCAATACATTTATTGCACAGTAATTTTGTTATGTGCACAAAGGTATGGCCGCTCCAAAAGTAAAGAATGTGCCGTAACAACTAATAAGGATAAGGCCGGAAGGTAAGTCGGTCGATTAGGCACTTGGATGCGTGGACGTGGGGCGGGCGTAGAAACACATAAAATGATAAAAGGGATACAAGGGATAGATATGTAATTGTATCAGCTATAAAGGGTAATAATATTAAAACAACCGGTATCTTAAACTTGGATAGCTACTTTCTAGTAAACAAACCGAGAACTCTTATCATTACACAACGATTTAACTAAACTTTGTAACAGTACCACACTCACCTTTCTTTCTAGTGTTACCTCAAAAAAAAAATTAAATAAAATTTATTCTTAGATTACCGTACAATGAACAAAACCTTTTATGCACTGTCCAACATCCAGCGTTGACCCTAGAAATGAAATACACAACACAAGGTAAAACTAATAATAAGAACGTAGTTATAGGAAGATCTCTCCTTAAAACTTGCGTATCCGTTTTAATTCAACCTAAACATGACATAAATCAACTATAAATAACCAAAATATATCAGCCATATGTCTACCATTGCATTTTTCTTAAACACAAGAAAAAAATTTAGAAGTAATTAACAAACATGACTGAATCGGAAAGCATAAGTTTTCAAGCAACATAAAAATGGTAGTGTGCTATTACTACTACTACAAGCAAAGATTTAAAAGTACAAACCAGCACTCTAACTGCACAGTGAAACTCTAAACAGTAAGTTTAAATATTAATAGTCTCCTTATTATGATAACGTTTGTTAGAAGGTACAATCCAAGCTTAGATACATAGCAAGTGCGAAACAGAACATAAATCGAATATTTAACTCGTGGAACACTCTGTGTAACAACTGTCGAATTACCAAAAGTACAAAGTTCAGTTCTGAGTAACTAACAACTTCAAAGCGGTGAATACTAATACTAATTTAACACGTTACAATTTCATAAATCAATTTTTGTGTTACCAACATCTGATTTACCACGTTATAGCACGAACGCGAGCGAAGTGCTGTGGACCTAATTTTTTCCATAAACTTATTCAAATAGATAAAACTTAAATTTTTCCAATAGAACACCCTGTATATAAATACATAATATGAAAGTTTATTTAATAAGCTTTCTAATGATATGATATGATATTGTGGTAATTAGTATTACTTATTAATAGGTAAAAACCTAAAAATAAAAAATATGTCGATAGTCATGTTTAATAATGAATAAATGTGTAAGTAACTACATTTAATATTTAATAAACATAAAACCAAAATAAACAAATTAATTGATCTTGAAAAAATAATTATTTGAATAAATGTCCGAAATGCCCCCCATTTTGTTCCATGCATTTTAGTGCCCGATTCCTTATCGAATCCCTAACTTGTGCCAGCATATTTGGTGAAATGGAGTTAAATGCTTCTCTTATTCTCACGTTGATATTTTCTTTAGTAGTCGCTGGTTATGTACCGGTCCTCCTCTACCTATCCATCTATGTTGGACTGTTCACTCAACCACTGACGAACAAGAAACACATAATGCACCGAAGCACCGTCGTGTTGGTACCACATATTATCTAAAACACATCGTGGTACACTTTGCAGAAATTGCCTTAAATAATATTGAAGAAAATCTAGAAACACAGCACCAGTTAATATCCTGTTAAAAAAGTAGGGACCGATAGCATAATTGTCAATAATACCACCCCAGACGTTTATTGATCATTTCTCTTGGGAAGAGGTTCTAAACAAATGAAGATCTTCATCTGCATAATAATGAAAATTATGTCAATTTACCGTCCCATTTTTATGAAAAGTACATTCATCTATGTAAAGTAGTTTCCTCAAAAAATTCCGTTCAGTATCAATCTTATTATTTACCCATCTGCAGTGTTCCATTCTGTGATTATAATCTGGGGGTAGGAGTTCTTCATGTAACTGGTAATGAAATGGATGAAATTTAATTTTCTTTAAAATCCGTTGTATAGTTCGTGAAATTTCTACGTATTGACTTAATTGCCGTGTACTTATATTTCGATTTTCGACTACTTTGCTAGAGTTCCGCGCTACCAACTGCGCTATCGAGATTCAAGGCCCAATCAATGTAAATTTTATCTTTATGTATGTAGAACTGATGTAAATTCTAAATATAATGAGATTACAATCAAATTACTTATATTAATGGAATGTGAGCCTGCAATATCGCAAGGATTCACACATACCAAAGCAACTTGATTAATATTAATTTATTATAAGTTTTTGTTATGAACGAATCAGTTTAAAGGTAAATATGTAATTAAAATTATTATTAATTTTATTAAATACATAAATAAAAATTTTACCTCGAGTAGGATTTGAACCTACGACCTATACTTTGCTAGAGTACCACGCTACCAACTGCGCTATCGAGCCCCAATCAATGTAAATTTTGTCTTTATGTATGTAGAACTGATGTAAATTCTAAATGTAATGAGATTACAATCAAATTACTTATATTAATGGAATGTGAGCCTGCAATATCGCAAGGATTCACAGATACCAAATATTTTCCAAATATTCTTTATAAAACAATAATTTTATAATAGTTTGAGAAATAATTATTGGCAATTGTTATTTATTCTAAAAACTGTCAAGATTGTGTTTTATTTTCAGTGATTACTTTGCGTTTCCTATTATACCATTGCTTTATACATAATTTAGTCAGGTACCTATGTATTTTATAATTAAAGTATCACCTAGTCACGAAAACAGGACTACTAATATTACAATTGGGTATTTTTCAGATTAAAGTGCTAATTCTGTAAACCAGTGGTTTACAAATTTTTGTTTATTTTTAAATTTCTCTTGAAATGAATAAGAAAACGAAAACAAAACGACATATTTTTTATTTTTAGGTTTTGACCTATTAATAAGTAATACTAGTTACCACAATCATGATATCATTAGAAAGATAAGCTTTCATATAATGTATTTATATACAGGGTGTTCTATTTGAAAAAATTAAGTTTTAGCTATTTGAAAATGACGCATTTGGCTGATCTGTTCTGGACACCCTGTATATTTTTTATAAACTTAATACTTATAAAGGTTTTAGTTAACATTTTGTCTACTAGACTGGTAATTTTTGTCATTTCGATTATAAAAACAAAAAAGCACTGATATTCTTTTTACCAATATGATTTTCCCGCAAATTTTACTAAAACGTGAATAACTTAGCAACGCTGCTTCCGATGACTAAAAACGAGGTATCGTTGTAAAGCTTACAAAAAACAGTTTCTAAATATGTCGCTTTAATCGTTCGAATCTGCGTTAGCTGTTTAATCTACATTTCCATTGTTGTAGGTAGAACATTTTATAATAATTAGCTTACGTTAATAATGCTACAGTTCGTTTATTTGTACGTTGAACACAAATGGAAATTACCTTTACATTATCGTCTTGTTTTAAGACAAAATATTTATTTTGTACAAGTAAGTACTTATCCTTTTAGTGCAGTTTAAGTAAATAACAAACCAATATGATTTCTGTTCTAAGATAGAAACATTGGAGTTCATAACCTAACATACGGTAATATGTGTTGACATAGGTCAGTACGTTTTATGATTGAATACTGTGTTGATCATATTACATTTTGAATTTTAAGTAAAAGTGGACGATAACTTTATATAGTGGTATTGATTTAGTAATTATTTAAAATCGTAAATCGTTACGAGAAATGTCATTTGAGTCATTTTATGCCGAAATTATTCAGACATTTTGTTTTACTTAAATATATATATAACTACAATTGTGTATTGTTACTCAGATTACCTATTATGAATTAAGATACAACTTTTATCAATTTTTGTTGTATTTTAATTGTCAAGCGTATACATTGAAGTGACGTCCCAATAATAAAATAAATGTTAATACTGATTACACCTACGGATAAATCTCTGCATCCCTCACACCTGAAAATCAATGAATACTCAATCACCGTAAGTTTCATAGGTTTGTACCTCACTGAGCTAGACCGTGGTGAAATTTGCCTTTTAAAATATAACAACCAACAACTCATATTTTTTGTTTGTTATAACATAACGTTATTTAAACGTTTTAATCTATATTAAGAAATTCCAATAAAGACACACAATTGCAAAGGATAAGTATTTTAAGTATATACAGGGTGTCCCAATAGTGCGTATTTGGTCGATAGCTCCTTAGCCATTAAACTTAGAAGATAAGTTTAGTTGTCTATTTTTATAAGCTGCATAATCTAAAAATAGTTTGGTTTCTACAGGGTGTAATATAAAAGCGGTACAATATAGAATTGATTTTTAAATAGAACACCCTATATATTATTTTATTTTTCTATTCTCCTTATAATTTTACATCTTTTTTATAAGAATTACTTGCAAGCCAAATCTTACAGTTTTTGAGATATTTGCAAAGTTAACTAAAAACTGACATTTTTATGTAGTAATTCAAGTAGGCGTATCTCAGTTATTTTTAGAGATAAAAAAATAATCTTTGGTATAGAATTTATTCATACATGAGCTTACTTTAATCTATTGTCAAAATTGGATTTCAATATACACGGTGATCACTAAAATTAATTCAATAACATAAATTTGGAAATGCTATGTCTTCATTTTTTTAAATGGCACACCCTATATTTTTTTAATGCCTTGTCTTCGTCTATGAATCGGTTTTCATTTCTATTAAATATGTTCTATACCTATTTCTAATAGTTTCGGAGATATTTAAGTTTGAGTCAATTTTTTTCGTTGATAACACTGAAGAAGAGTAAAATTAGTCGGTCAAAGCAAGCTATGAATACCTAAGAAACTAAAAACCATATTAACTGAAATACAAATACTTAAAATTATAATAAATGATCAATGTGACTACCATTTTGTTGCTGGCAAACATGAAGTCTTTCAATAAACGGGTGATCACAAAAATTAATTCAACAACGTAAATTTGAAAATGCTATATCTTCCTTTTTTTAATTAGCACACCCTATATTTTTTAACGCCTTGTCTTCGTCTATTAGTCGGCTTTAATTTTTATTAAGTATGTTCTATACTTACCTCTAATAGTTTCGGAGATATTTAAGTTTGTTCAATTTTTTTCGTTGATAACACTGATGAAGAGTAACATTAGTCGGTCAAAGCAAGCTGTGGGTACATAAGAAACTAAAAAATATTAACTGAAATACATAAATTTAATCAAAAGAGCGTAAAACAAAAGATGAACGAAAACAAATGAAGAAATCAAACTTGTCAAACAGTGCTAATATTTGTGTAGTATTGTATACTTACTTCCTAAATTACAAAGTGAATTTTTCGAAAGAAGAACTTGTTAATATGATTTTCGTCGTTCGTGAAAGCGATAAAAATTGTCTTTTAGCTCATCGAACTTATAAGCAAAAATTTCCAAATACACGACACCCGCAAGTTTCAGCATTTGCAAAATTGAAAGAACGTTTCGAGCAAACAGGCAGTATTCATTACGAAGACAATTTAGAACGAGAAAGAACCGCAATTAACGAAGGTAATGAACATTTAGTTCTTCAATCCGTTATTGAAAATCCTTACGTTTCTTGCCGACAATTGGAATTAGAAGTTGGAGTTTCAAAAACATCAGTTAATATAAATATAATATAAAAAATATAAATATCATCCATACCATGTCCAACGTGCACAAGAATTAGACAAGGATGACTTCGTTAATAGATTGAACAATTGGGCCATAAATAAAGATTTAGAAAAACCCAACTATTTTAGCACGATCTTATTTACTGATGAAGCTACTTTCGACAAAAATGGATACGTTAATAGACATAATTTCTATTATTACGATACTGAGAATCCCAGATTTATAATTCCTGTTGATCATCAACACCGTTGGTCACTTAAAGTTTGGGCCGAAATTATTGGGGAAAGAATTATACGACCATATTTTTTTGAAAACACGGTCAATGGAGATTGACTTTTAAACTTCTTGCGCAACGAATTTGAAACTTTTATTGAAGATTTACATTTACAAACCCTTAGAGAAATGTGGCTGCAATTAGATGGCGCTCCTCCGCATTTTAGCAGAAACGTTAGAAATTATTTAAATATCCAGTTTCAAAACAAATGGATTGGAATAGGAGGGCCGATCTCCTGGCCTGCAAGATCGCCTGACTTGACAAAGCAGGACTTTTTCTTTGGGGTTGGATTAAAGAAAAAGTCTATCAAACTCCTGAATGACTGTGGATGATATGAAGGCAAGAATAAGAGACGTCATTTAAAATATAAATGTTTCCACGTTACGAAAAGTAAATTTGTCGTTTATTCAAAGACTTCATGTTTGCCAGCAACAAAATGGTGATCACATTGAACATTTATTATAATTTTAAGTGTTTTTTAGTTTCTTATGTATTCATAGCTTGCTTTGACCGACTAATGTTACTCTTCTTCAGTGTTATCAACGAAAAAAATTGAACAAATTTAGATATCTCCGAAACTATTAGAGATAGGTATAAAACATATTTAACAGAAATGGAAACCGACTAATAGACGAAAACAAGGCATTAAAAAAATATAGGATGTGCCATTTAAAAAAATGAAGATATTTATGTTATTGATAATTTATGTTATTGAATTAATTTTTGTGATCACCGTGTATATTGAAATCCAATTTTGAGAATAGATTAAAGTAAGCTCATGTATGAATAAATTCTATACCAAAGATTATTTTTTTATCTTTAAAAATAACTGAGATACGCCTACTTGAATTACTACATAAAAATGTCAGTTTTTAGTTAACTTTGCAAATATCTCAAAAACTGTAAGATTTAGCTTGTAAGTAATTCTTATAAAAAAGATGTAAAATTATAAGGAGAATCGAAAAATAAAATAATATATAGGGTGTTCTATTTAAAAATCAATTCTATATTGTACCGCTTTTATATTACACCCTGTAGAAACCAAACTATTTTTAGATTATGCAGCTTATAAAAATAGACAACGTTCGTATTTAAACTTATCTTCTAAGTTTAATGGCTAAGGCGCTATCGACCGAATACGCACTATTATATTGGGACACCCTGTATAATAGTCATTAGTGGTTTAAGTAAAATTCGTGTGCTTTTTCTGCAATTTAATTTAAATTCTAATCATAAACCACAAACTACGATGAGTTTAATCAGTTATTTGAAGCTTTCTAACATATTTGTGAAAGTCAAATTGATTTTGTATACAAATTTTTATATCATTCACTCATGTGTGAATTTTGATGAAGAGAAATCCTTGAAAGGAATTAAGATAATACATTATCAACTGAAAGAAAAATTCGTTTTTCATAGCTCATTTACAATGCTAAAAGGCATTCATGATATATACATAAAGGTTAAAATAGCGAAAAAAATCTTTTATTCAATGTTTGATTTATTGAAGTCACATCTTTAAAAAGCATGCGTTATTCACTTATGTATTGAAATCTATTGTTTTGTAAAACTTGACAAATGGGGGACGCTAAAGTTTACGTTGAAAGTTCCAATATTCAAACTTTTATTATTTATAACTTCCCGTTTGTGACGTTTCAATGTGCATGAATAATGAGTTGAAAGCAAATTATTTGTATTAAAGAAGTATGAAATTGGCTGTCCTATATACAGTGGTCCAAACTTCAACAAAGAAACTTAAAATTTAAGAGAGCATGTTAAATTGTTCTTTTAACCGGAGACTCAATATTATTCCCGAACCGTATTTATCGTAAAGGATGCGATCCACTAAACGTTATTGAATATATTCCTTGTTTAAAAATTGCATCCAAAAGTAACTAAAATTGAATTATAACCAGCGGCCTGGTGAAATATCCATGAAAATACTTCCATCAACATGAAACTGCAATCTGTAATCGTAATTAGCAACTCCCACTATTTTACGTTTTATCAAATCATACTCCTGCACGCAAAAATAAAACAAGAATGAAGAAAGAACTGGAAGCTCAGCTCAAATGAGAGCACTGACAGCATCAATGAACAGAGAACAAAATAAAGTAAGAATACATATAAACATCTTACGCACGCAGAAAACAGTGATAACCAAATGTAAATAAGAATACAAATATCCCGCAATATTTAATTACTGTAACTTGTGAGAATATTTTGACGCACTGGTTTTATTTAGTGTGGTGTTGTGCGTAAGCTGCTTTTCTAATAATGTGTTTGTCCGAGAAAAGTTTTTTTTGAAAATAATGTAGGTTTGGTTGTGACTTTTTGCGCCACTGGAATCTGTAGTAAAGGAGATGAATATTATGTAAAGAGACATGAATGTAGGTCCAAAATTGATATGAATAAATAGAGTGAGTAAATTAATGATGTGTGGCTATTATACACTACGTTTCAAATGAAATGCACCACTTAGAAATAATAATGTTATGATCTTGAAATCAAGTTGTTTGGGGGCCTTGGAAGTTGCCTTAGTCTTCGACCCAACATGTTCAATAGGCGAAAGATCTGGCGACCGCGCAGGCCACGGCAATACTTGTAGCTGCACTTGATCCAGAAACCTTCTTGTAACATGTGCAGTATGTGTTCTAGCATTATCTTGTTGCAAAATACCATTTGGCGACATCTGCATTTACGGTATTACCGCTGGCTCCAAAATATTATCAATGTAACTGTGAGCACTTAATGTGCCTAGAATGAACACAAGAAGAGATCTTCCACCAACACGTATGGCGCCCCAAACCATGACTTCAGGTGTTAAGCCTGTGGGTCATCTTTCAACAAACTCTAAATTCCGACGTTCTCCTCAAAACCGCCGCATCTTCTGACGACTATCGTTTCGCCACAAACAAAAACGCGATTCGTCGCTGAAGACGATATTATTCCATTGAAGACCCCAGTCCCGCCGCTCTTGATACCATGCTCTTGAGTTAACTCGGGTCGCCGGTACGGACGATACGAATGTAAGCCAAAAGACTTAATTCTCCTGTAGATTGTTGACATTGATAGGTGACGACCAATAGCTCCTGTCCAGTTTACCGCAACAGACCTTATTGACTGAAACCGATCTCTTGTGGCCATCCGTCCAAGAAGTCGTTCTTCACGATCATTGGTGCTGCGTGGTGGTCTTCCACTGGGACGAAGTCGTTGAATGCCTTCTTCAGACCAAGAAGACTAAATGCGGGCCACCGTGGTGTGGTCTCGATTAAGTTTTCTGCCGATTTCTCGAAATGACAAACCTGCTTCTTTCATGCCGATAATTTCTACCCCTGTCAAAATGTGAAACTTGGGCAAAGTTTCGTCGTTGTCTTACTGGGGGAATTTTTTCAGAATGAATGTGTCAATTAAACAACAAAAAATTGACACTAACCGACTAGATTTTTTAAAATGTATTAATAAAAATTTTGGATAATTGATGTTAACAGTGGTGCAAAGTACATAATGACTTGTTCTTTTTTATCGAAACTTCCATCGTTTTCTATATGATACTGAAACATTATTTTGCCAAAATTTCAAAAGCATAGCATTATTATTTCTAAGTAGTGCATTTCATTTGAAACGTAGTATATTAAAGGAAGAATATACGTGTATTTTTTAGTTGTATGAGTCAAGATTTCACAATTTTGAAGACAAAGGCTTCATGTCTATATAAAACCTTCATAAAAAGTTCTGAACGTTGTGTTAAATGGACATGTCAAATTTGTACATTTCAAAAAGTTTTTACGTTTTTTTTTTTTGAAAATTTCCACATGGCATAGTTCGAATCCCCGGTATTTACGTTGAGTCCGTTTCAGATATTGTGCTCGGCAAGGGAACGTCACATTTAAACCCCTAAAGAGTGCTTGATTTTAATTTAGTGGGTAGAATTTTTGGTAACGTTTGCAAGATGGGTGTGAGTATCTATAAAAAAGGAAAATGGTAGGATCGAAGGGACTCCTGTTAGCGAACCTGAATTTCGCAAAGAGACTTCGCGCCTGTGTGAGACTTTCATAAAAAGTTGGTTTTGTTCTGAATGTTGTGTTGAATGAATGTGAATGTCAAATTTGGACATTTCAGAGAGTTTTTACTTTGTTCTTGAAAATTTCACGATGCCGTAGATGGATGGTCCGGTATTTGCGTTGGGTCCGTTTCAGATATTCTGCTGGGCAAAAACACGTAATATTTAAACACTTAGAGGGAGGTTGATTTTAATCTATAGGGTAGATTTTTGGATGACGTTGGCAAGATGGACATGAGTACTTATAAAAGAGAAAGACTGATAAGATAGATGGAACTCATAGTGACTGTTAGCGAACCTTGAAATAGAACGATCGCGCGCGTGGGTTTATTTTTTTTAAGTACGATCTGTACTAATTTATGTTGTAAAGGTCAGTATTGCAGTTAAAGCATATGGCTGTGTTCTGCTAAAAGCCATCATTGTGAACAGAATATTAACAGAATATGACAAGTACAGTGGTTGGTTTTAAGTTGAAACTTTTCCAAAAAATTAAGTAAAGTGTTTAAACAGATTTGTAATAAACATCAATCATAAATTATTGTGTACGGGACCCGCCCGATAGAAAATAAACTTCTGAAGTGATTAAAAATTATTATAATTACATATTTACCTTTGAACTTATTCGTTCATAACAAAAACTTATAATAATTCTGAAGTGATTCTTTTTAAGTAATAATTTTTAAATATTGTCAATTAAAGTCGAAAAATTAATAATACTGATAGAAATACATGTATGTTTGTTAACAACACTAAACCATTTAAGTGTATAGACAGTTAAGAATTTAGACACGCAGTGAATTAAAATGTTGTAACCTGCAAAAATCGATATAGGATCGATTGTATTATTTTATCTGGTTACTGTTTCTAAAAGCGACCTGTGACTTAAACATTTAGTAATATGCTTTAAGCTTACTAGTTTCTATTTTCTGCACTAAATGATTTAAAATTTCTGTATTTACGATCTTACGAGTATAATGATATACAAATTATTCCTGTACTGTAGTTAAAACTACTTCACATATGATTTTCTTTTATGACGTACGCTTCTACATTTTACGAAAATTATTTCTCTCTCGTATCTACTTCTGTATTTTAAAAGTTTACTCGTGTTTACAAAATTTAACTTCAATATTAATACCTATAGCGCCATCTCTGAGATGAACGTAGGTTCTGGTTATTTTCAATATTCTTATATTTCACTTTGCTAAATCACCACCAGATGGTGATACTATTAAATAACTGCATCTTACTTATCATGCTTTATTTTGAAAACAAACATCTGTTAACAATATTTAAATGTGATAAGAATTGAAGTTGTAAAATTGTTTCTTGAGGCGTTGGCTGTCTTTTTAAAATCGCCATTGCTGTAGAAGGGTAGAAAGTTTCTAGGAAATTTTATTGTTTCTATTTATTAGATGCTAAGCATCATTTTTATGGAAAATTTTCTCTATATAATATCGATTTGTTGTATAAAAGTTATGTAATCACCTACACGTTTTGGTCGGCCGTTTTAGATCTTGCTAACCTCGTTGTAATTAGAACTTCTCTTTCAGGTTTCACACACAAAAGAATTTCACATCACTTCCTCAAAGAAACAAGTGTAACAAATTGTTTAAGACATTTAAACTACCGCTCGTATTCGATCTTAGAAGTAACACCTTGTCACTGAATAAACATCGTTTTCATTCTTTACTTTCGTTTTAGCAACTAACTTGGGTTTCCCAAAACCTACGTTTCCATATATTTAAGTTTCCATCTATTGAAGTGTCCATATAATTTTACCGTTACGATTACATCCAAGTTCATGTTTACATTTGGTCGTCTTGATTGCTGTAACAAGAGTATCCGTTCTATATCTCTTTGGCTTATTGTTTGGATTGTGGTGCTGATAAACTGCGATCAGCTGTGGCTCGCATACTGGGAACTGCTTGCTCGTTGCTTGGCTGCTTTTAAAAACGCATAATCATTCGCAACTACAGGTCAGCTATTTCCTTTTTCTTGCATTTATAAATAAATTGCTTTCTACAACGAAAAGAAGTACATTTACTTTAGTTCTGTTAACAAGTATTTGACAAACATCTTACTTCGGAATAAGAAATTGCATTCAGCAGGTTACGATTGCCTACAAGGAAATGAAATATATTTATATTAATTATATCAACAAGTATTTGTTAAACATATTTACCTGTAGTATAAGTTCGGTGTCAGTTGGACACCCGCCTGTGGCTAATTTTAATACCATTTCTGTCATGTAAAATTGCTATATATTCACTAACCATCCTTTAATATTTCACGCACAATCAACAGTCAGAATAACTTTTATTAAAGTTGGATTTATATGTCACACCAATGAATGTATAACCTCCATTCTGAATACCTTTGTACTACTGGTTCTGTGGTCGTGCTCAGTAGCATTGCTGCAACTGTTATGTATACATTTTTATGTATACCTGTATACCTTCTTTTCTTTACTCGAATATGGATAAGGTTGTTCGGACCAATTGCCGTGTCTAATTTTAAATCGGTTAATTACAATTTTTCTTTGTTTCTTGAAAAAAAATTGGGACTGAGCAAGCTTTTCCAATTGTATTTATGTAACTTAACCAGAAAGGGGTTTGTATTCAGTTTTGTTAAACGAAAGGCAAGCTGAATTATTTTAATTATTTCTTTCTTATAAGTAACTGATTTAATAAGTTTATTAAATTTGCCTTTTCAGGCCAAGCTACGTAAGATTTTACGTCTGTCGGAAGGGGTATTGTTTGCTTTGTTATTCTAAACTATAAATTATGGGCGTAAATGCAAGCTCACGGCTTACCCTCGTCAAGATTATTTTAACTTATATTAATTTTTTTTTATAAATTTTGGCGACGGGGTATTGTTTGTTTTGGTATTCTAAATTATAAATTACTGTGGGCGTAAATAGAAGCTCACGACTTGCCCTCGTAAACTTATTTAATTTATATTTTATTTTCTTTTGGTGTGGATTGAGGGAATAACGTACATACTGTACATAGTTTATTTCGTTTATATTCATGTTTATATAGCTATACAATAATATTTGGCTTATTGCCTCCTTTGTTGGGAATTCCAGGAAGGAAATAAATTTACGTTTGTTGAGGGAATTGTTCACTTACTTATTATTCCTATTACTTACTTCCTGTTTCAAGCTTTACAGGCTCTCCCTCTCTCAAGGAATAAGAACTCATTTTCTGTTCCTTCTTTCGTTAAATCTTGTGGCGCCTATTCCGGTTCTTTCTTCTCTAACCAAATTCTCACTCCAACTATATTATCGACACCTCCAAAACAACAATGCAATCCTAGTCCTCTCCGGTCTTCATACCGTTTGATTGAGTTTTAGCCGAGCTCACTCATTTCTCCTGTATTGTGCCGTGTGGTGGTTAACGTCGCAATGTAAAAAATCGACGAACATAGAATATTTAATTAGACGAACGAACATTCGATGAACAAATGCCCAATTAACACAAGTGTTGGAGGACGTGAGTGAAATCGAAACATTTAGCAAAGCAAAAGACGACTGTGCGCGTATGTACACTGCACCAAGAATTAATTAAAGAAGTTTATCCCCGTTGAATAAGAAATTAGACCTTACAGAGGATTAAGGAATTTATATGTAAGAATAGTTTTAGATATTGTTGACTAGTGGACAATTGACTGTCCTACACAATAGTAGTATTGCAAATTTTAATTAACCCATACGGACAATCAACTACCACCACTACGTCTTATGTGTTTAGGATAACAATAGGGATAACGTAGATACGATCATTTTATTTTGTGTGTTGCTTATTGCAACAGTCATTGTTCAATTAACATTAAAAGATTGCGTTAATAAAGTTAGTCATTTAATTTATTCTTTTATTTCAACTATAATGGTCCTTACCCCACAAGTTTATTGCGAAACTTAAAGTAAAAAGTCAGTTTATGTCTTACAGATTAGCAGCACCTTATTTGATTTCTTTGTTCTGTTTTTTTAACGTGTAAAGTTACATAAACGGTCATACAGTTTAAGAATAATAAAGCTTTTGATATTTTCGCTATGGTTATAACGATTGGCCTGAGAATTGTTTATTTTGGGCAGACAGAGTTTGAAATTTATATTTCGTTACTTTAATTGAATATGCAGTATGGCTTTAATTGCAGAAGCTGTTTATCACAATACTTGTCACTATTTAATTTAAAGATTTTTCACTTAAAAACGTATAAATAATATGTAATCATAAAAATTGCAAACAGTATTTGGGAGAATAGATAATATTCATAAAGCACGCACCGATCGTTACGTTAGTTTTAATTTTGAGATAGGAGTTAATGATTTTGAGGTGAAACATTAAGTAAGTATTATTGTTAGAAATTAGGTGATATTTATTTATTTCAGAATATTGATGGAATTATACATATTAGTTCATATTTATACGATGGTAAACTCGAAAGTATGCAAGGTCTTATCACCTTGATTTTATAGCTATACAGGGTGCAATCCTTTCCTTAACCATTGGGCGATTTCGATTTTAATATTAATTGAACTTAAAGATTTTCAAAATTGAATTGGCGTATATGTGTTTGTTGTTCTGGATTAAGATAAGTTTCTTAAGAATATTGGGAAGAAATTTAACGTACTCTTTTAAAGTGAAATGGTGTTGTAGGTGTTGAATATTTGACATTGAATTGTGCATAATATTATCGAGTAGAACTACAATTTTATCTTCTGCAGTCAGATAGGATTAATTTAAGAATTCGCCTTTTAGAAAAATTTTAAATTGTGGTGGCGCTTAGACACTATTTTCAGTGAATGTAGCTATTTGTTGTTGTATGGTAAGTTAGGCTGTTTGAATTTAAATTTCAACCATTTTGCGTCGTATCTCGAAGCCGTCCTTGTCCATTGTAGTTAGCTTGGCAACCAGCTTGCCTTGGTAAGCCTTCACGATGCCTAGTGCAGCTTGATCGTATAAGAAACTAAAATCTGAACCCCGGCTTGATTAAAGTAAGAATTCACTTGATTAAATAAGGCAATTTGGACCAGTTTTTGAATATTACATTTCATTGTGTAAGAGGGTAAAATGGCAGTAGGTAACAGGTGCAAGGACTTGCCGTAACCTCAGTGGCTTTTTGTGTGGATTTAAGATTGCATTCGATAAGTCAAATTCGGTATAAAAATGTGGACGCCAACTTATTTATAAATCGGTGCAGTACACAAAAACTATTAAATCAATTGCAATTCAAAAATAAAGAAACGATCTGCTTACCTTCAAATCGGCCAAGTACGCTCCTGGAGCTGAACTGTGAAATGCGCTAAAACCCTGATACTGCACTGTGTAGTTGCATACTTCAAATCGCATTGATAAGCTAATGTTTAATTATTTCCAATCAAATCACTCAATAGAAAGTAGGCTAACAATGACACAAAAAACAACAAAATTTGAAAAATGTTTGCTGATAAGCATGCAGCCGAAAAATATTACTTCTTTCTTTTATCATAAAACTAAGAATTAGGTGTTAATTGCACAATTTCGTAAGAATGGGTAATTTGGTAAAGAATTTTCGTATAAGTATTGTAAAAAGTAAATGTGTTACAGTTCGCTTAATCGCTTCTATAACAATTTTATAAACAAAACAGTTTATTTAATGAAAATATTTTAGTAGAGAATGTTTAATTGCCAATTTTTAACTTATCCTACATGCGTTTTAATTTCGAACTGAATTCTAACGTCACCTGAATTTTAATTTCAAAATTTGAAACGCTTTGTTACAAGTGCAGGTATAAAGAGTTCATTCATAGTTTTAGGCAGTTCCGAGTAAATATATACATAGAATATTAAAAAATAACGTTACTTTGGTTAATAAACATGTGTCCGAAATTGTCTCCTTAAGAAGATACGGCCCTGTAAAGGTGGTCCCAAAAATCCTTTTGTTTATTATCTCTGAAACGGTTTAAGATACGAAAATGAAATTTAGACCACAAATACCTTTGATCAGGTCATAAAAGATAGTGTTTACAAATGTTTAATATTATGTATGAGGGCATCGCTAAAGGGGTTACCACTTATTTTGCCCCCAAACTTTTTTTATGGGGATATTTTTAATTTTTTGGGCGAAAATAGTATTTTTTAAACAATTTATCACAAAAAAGATACTCTTGTTGAAAAAAAATTACTGGTTTTGGAGTTATTTGAGGTTTTGCTGACCGAATTAATAAATTATTTTAAAATGGAACAATTAATAATTTTCATGCGCGAGAACAAACTACCTCAGGCAATAATGATTGTTTGAATGATGAAGGTTTTAATTGTATAACATTAACATAGAACAGACAAAGGAAACAATTTAAAAAAACAACGAATAACACAAAACAAACAGAAAAAAAAATTGAATAAGTAGGTACGGGTTTTTACATTAAATATTCGAAATGCCCACCATTTTCAAGAACACATAATCGTAAACGTTTTTCAACTGAAAACAATCTTTTGGAGTGGCCGTGGTTCTTGATTTTACATTCTTAAGTTATTTTCAACTCTCGCATGAATTTCTTCAATTGAATTTATTTCGCTTAAATATACTTTTTCTTTAACTAAACTCCACACATCAAAATCCAAGAGATTTAGGTCAGGGGACCTTGGTGGCCAGTGGATAGGAGCATCAGCATCACGACCAATCCAACGATTTGGAAAATATTCGTTGAGCCATTTTCTAGCTTGTCTACTGAAATTTCTTCGTACATCAAGAGGGAAATCTTCTAATAGCGGAAATAAACGATTATCCAAAAATTCATAGTAAACAGCATTTAAATTTCCATCAAAATATAGTATGCAACGAGGCGGTTGTCTATTGAAGCAGCTCATATATTCAACTTACAATTCCGTTGATAATACGTTACACGTTTAACCTTTGGATTTTCCTCTGGTCAGAAGTGACTGTTACGACTATTAAACATACCTTGTCTAGTAAAAGTTGATTCATCGGTGAAAAGAATATTTTGTAAAAAATCAGGGTTCTGTCTCATTCTTTCTTGTAATAATTCAGAAAAGTCTTTTCTCAAACAAAGATCTTCAGACAATAATTCTTGTACTTGCCTGTAGTGAAACGGGAGCAATAATTGTTCTTTAATAGACGATGTATACTAGAAACACTTGCGTTATTTGCCACATTTCTTGCACTTATCGTAGGATCCGCAACAATTTAAAATATTTTCTTCTGTTTGAGGAATTCTTGCCACTCGTGGTCTACCAGAATTTACTTTTTTTGGTTTAAAGGTTCCAGTTTCACGGAACCGCCTCACTAAATTCAAAAACGATTTTGAAGCCGGAACACTTCTTGGAAATTTTTCCGCATATCTTGCTTTCGGTGCTTTAGCATTTCCATCACATTCCCCTAATGTCACTATCAGTGTACATTTTCATTTCCAAAGTTTTTAAAAGCGTTATTACACATTGGTGATCAAAACAATACAAAAAATACAGCACACATTTTTTATTATTGAACATATTGTTGAAAATGACCGTCCATGTCCATGCACAATTCCAATCGAAGAAGAATTGAACGGTAGCACGAATTCTCTCCTGGACATCCTGCTCATTCTCCAGAGGCGTCTTGTATACTTTGTCCTTTATGAAGCTCCATACGAAAAAATCTAAAGGATTCAGGTCGGGCGACCTCGCTGGCCAGGCAATTGGACCGTACACCGTGTACATAACTGCGTACTCGTTGAATGAGTACATGATCACCAGTGAAATATGAAATCGTATGACGCAATGGGTGCAAAAGATTCCTCTCACACTGATGTATACAAACGTTACCACAAAATTGGCCTAGTTGTCAAGCGTATTTATCTCAAATTCTGCATCTTTTAAAATCTTAATCTGAGGTTTTAGAAGTTGCAGAATGCAACCAAAAAATTGCAAAAAAATTCAACAGCAATATTTTGTTTGAAAATGAATTTTTCCCCAGATAAAAGCTAATGAAGTCGACCAAATTTCGAATTTTGGATGGCTCGTGAGAAGAAATGGCGCACCGCCTATCAATAATTTTGTTACAGGGTTCCTCAGCTTTGCCTGGACTATAACGATACCCAAGACTTTAACACTAATTCATAAACACAGTGTATATATATATATATATCAAGCTTTTGCTGGTTGCGCATGTTGCGCAGTTGTATTGTGGGCATTACTGAAATCCATAAAAGTTTCACTTCCACACTAGCATGGCTTATCGGATTTTGTGCCAATGCAATGCAATCAGATAATCCAAGCTAGTGTGGAAATAAAACCCATATGGGTCCCAATAAATCCCAAAGAGCTTAGGCGCAATAGGTTACATTGCAACATGCGTAGAAAGCTGCAGCGCAACCACGAAAATGATTTATACACACACGCACGCACGCAACCACCCACCCACCCACACGCACACGCACACCCACACGAACACACGCACACACGCACACACGCACACACGCACACACGCACCACACTGACAGCACCACACTCGCACACACTCGCACACACACACGCACACTCGCACACATCCACACTGCACACACTCGCACACACTCGCACACACTCACACACTCACACACTGCACACTGCCACACTCGCACACACATCACACACATCCACACACTCACACTCACACTCACACACTCGCACACTCCAACACCTCGCACACTCACTCACACTCCACACCCACACCACACACTCACACACTCACACACCCTCCACACACACTCACACACCCACACACACACACACACCACACACACACACACACACACCACACTCAACACTACACACACTCACACACTCACCACACCACACACCACACACCTCACACTCAGCACACACTACTCACACACACTCACACACCAACACTCACACTCACACTCACACACTCACACCACACACATCGACACACTCACACACACCACACACACACACTCACACTCACACACTCACACACCACACACACATCACACACACACACACATCACACACTACACACACACACACACTCACACACTACACACTCCACACTCACACACCACACTCACACACTCACATCACACTACACACACCTACACATCACACACACTCACACACTACATCACTCACAACTCACACACTACACACTCACACTCACACACCACACACACTCACACACACACACCACACTCACACTCACACACTACTACACACTCACACACTCCACACACACACACACACACACACACACACACACACACACACACACACACACACACACACACACACACACACACACACACACAACTAATATATATATATATATATATATATATATATATATATATACACATATACATATATTTATTATGATTACATAACCATTCCGTACAGTAATAAAAGATGTGTATTATACAAATCACTAAAGAATTTTTATTTAAATACTATTTTTCCTATTCATAGGAAAGGTTTAAATTTATTTTCTACATTAAGGTCAATCAATCCTAATGATAATATAACAAACACTGTTTACAAAATTCTTTGCCATTCTTGAAACAAGGTTTCCATGGGGACATCACTACAACCGTTAATACATAGATTAACTCAACATAAATCTGATGTTCGTGTTAAGCCCAAAAGCACTGCTTTGGCAAACCACTGTAATGGATTTTGACATACTTTTCAATATGATAAAACTACTAATTTTAGCAATGTTATATATTAAGAGGAATCAAAAATTTATTTGTAATAATAAAAAAGATTTAGGAAATTTACCTCCAATTATAATTACATTTTAGAAAATTTATAATTAATCTTAGTTACCTAAATGGTTTATGTCAATTTGATAAGCTTTTAGAAATTAATTTTTTTTAATTTTATAATGTTCCACTTGAAGATGATTTCAGACGAAATCGAAATATATGGAAACTTGTTTTGTGTTTATTAACGTTGTATTAATTGATGTATGTACCAATTAATTATTCAATACATTAAATAATATACATCCAATAGACTTATATATATATATATATATATATATATATATATATATATATATATATATATATATATATATATATATATACACAGCATACCCAACAATAACAAAAATTACTTTGACATATGCCATTTGACCCCTACCATGTCCTCAAATTCGCCTTAATATGTAAAAAAGTGGGGTTAGATGACAAAATATAGAAAGGTTTTAAAGAAAAAAGTTGTTCAGAATTCGATGTTACGTCTGTGTTAATTTTCAAAAAGATTCAAGGACGTTTGAAAAATATCAATTTTTTGGTCGTTTCCTGGAAATTAAAAAAAATATTTTTTTTCACTGGGTTTACATAAAACAAAGTAAAAGTTACAAAAAAATCCCAGTGCAATAATTTCCCTTTATTGTCTCGCAAAGAAAATATTAATTTTCGGACCTCTGACCTTGTTGCAATCACCTATAGAAAACAAAAGCTTTAAATGAGAAATTTAGAATAATTTTTTTTAAATGATCCATTCTTCTATTCTAGACTTCACTAAGGCAATATTTTTTTGGATTTTCTTGAATTACAAATAAAAATGTTATTAAAAAAATAATGCCAGTGTATTTTATTCGAGATTTTCATACTTTCACCCAAACCTGTTTAAAGTGGTTACGACCATAACTTAATTAATCAGGATGAAGAATACTAAAGCTACAAAATATCACTAAGAAACATTGTAAACACAATAAAACACAGAAAGGAAGTAGTTAGTAGACTAATTCAACCTAATTAATTTCTATATGTCCCCCGTTCCGTTCCATATATAACATTCTTCTTCTGCGCAGTTCTTTATACACATTTCTCAACATTTCCGGAGTTATTTGAGCTATGCAATCTCGAATGACATTTTGTACGATTTCAACATTTCTGAATGTTAGATGTTTGTATACCATATTTTTTAAATGCCCCCATAAAAAAATATAACTGCATACGATCGGGCGACCTAGCCAGCCATGGATTTTGAGAAAAACGACCTATCCACCTGTGGTAAAACGTTTGATATAACCATGTTCTGACATCCGTGTTGCTCCGTCTTATTAAAGGTACAAGTATCTTCTTGCAGTAATGGCACATTGTCCGAAATATTTGAGAGTTCTGTCTGCAGAAATTGCAAATATCTTTCAGAATCTAATTTTCATGAAAAAGAATCTGTTATCGAAAAGTTGTACATACCGCACCATACTACACTTTACAACTGTATTGATCTTTACTTTCTATTCCAATTCCGGATTTTCAGTGGTCCACTAACGACAGTTCTGCGAGCTAACAGTCCAGTTGAAAGAAAACGTATTACCTTTTTTGCAAAACCTGCATCGTCGTCGATCATTCCTTGAGACTATACACAACAGTCCAAACGGGCATCGTAATCATGATCCTTTAAGACGTGAACAAACTTTGGTTTATATGGATGGAACTTATTTCCTTTTAAAATGCTTCTGTCTGACCTGTCTTCAATGGCTGTAGTATTGGATATCACTCACCGATATCCGTGGTGTTTCTAAAACTATTAAAAGTACATCTAAAGTACCTTAACTCCTAGTTGCCGGATTTTCATGAGAAATGTTGTACCAGTTTTCCACAGAGCCTGTTTGTTTAAATTTTGTTACTGTGCACGACACTATGGAATAATGAACCATTTTGTCTGGATGTCTTGCATTGAATATTTTTGCTATCTTTCTGGATGTCTTATACTTATCTCCATAAATCAGCTGTATTTCGATCTTTTCGGTTACTGACACGGCTGGAGGCATTTTTGACACAATAATTACAACCAACACTAAAAACGAACAACAACAGTAAATGTAAACAGTAATCGTAAATAAAACAAAAAACAGCAAACATTCCAAAATGCAAGAGTAATAATCTTAATGATGACAGGCTTTAATAATCACATGAAAAATGCTAATTTGACGTAACTATGTACAGGGTGTCCCAACGATAGAGTAAAGTAAGTTTATGCTTAACTAGAATTATTTGTGTAAATATTGTATGGACCATGGGGTAGAGGTAAGAAGTGTGCATTTTTTTTAAATATTGGAAGTTATACAGGGTGCGCCAGAAAAGCAGGACGTGAAAAAGTATGATTTTTTTTAAATAGAACACCCCGTATTTGATTTTAGTTTTTAATTCTACGTGTCCATACAAACATATTTTGTCATACAAAAGATTGGCTGAAAGTTTTAGTTCTTGAGATATTCGCGTTTAAAGATTATTATGGTCATTTTCGTGGGGTTGATGAATGGGCAATTGTTCCGTTATTTCACAATAAAAAATTGATATTTCGTGTGAAAATGAGTGATATTATACTAACGTTTAGACCGAGTAGTATTTCTAATTTTCTCAACAGGGTGTTTGTTATAACCATTCAAATTTGAAAATTCTCAAATTAAAAAATCAGTTTTTTTAATTGCACACCCTATATATTTTTATTTCATTTTCTTCGGGATTAAAAAATCTATCATTTTTGTCAAATATATCCTATATCTATCTTTGATAGTTTTCGAGGAATTTCGATTTTTCTCACTAGCTACGTTACATACGATACTATAACATTATTGTGGATCGTGGTAGCCATGGAAAACAATTGCGACGAAATAAAACAAACCACCTAAGCGAGAATATTAACAGTTTTATTAATGAGAAACAGTAATTCAATAATTATTCAACATTGCGTCTTAGTAAATGCTCAAATAGACGGCCTTCTTGCTGAATACACATATTGAGCCTTTTTCTCATGTTCTGTCTCACTTCGGATAACATAAGAGGGGTCACTGTGCTACAAGCTTCGCGAATTCTATTTTTCATGTCCTCCCTTGTTGTAGGTTTAATAATATACACCGATCTTTATGTATCCCCATAGGAAAAATCCAGTGGAGTTAAATCGCATGACCTGGGTGGCCATAATATAAAGCCAGTACGTCCTATCCATTTCTCCGGGTATTGCTGGTTCAAGTACGTCCCGATAAAATGTGGAGGTGCACCATCCTGTTGCAACCACATATTTAGTCGTCCTTCTAAATTGATATCCTCAAGTAACACAGGCAATTCTTCACGTAAGAAATGCTAATAACTGCGGCCCGTTAATGGATCATCAAAAAAATAGGGACCGATAATTTGGTCATTAAGTATACCACACCACACATTTAGTGACTAATGATTTTGGTTTTGAACTTCTCGTAGCCAAAATGGATTATCAATGGCGTAATAGTGCATATTATGCCGATTTACAGCCCCATTGCTTTTAAACGCCGCCTCATCGGAAAACATTATGGAGCACAAAAAGTTGTTATTTAATTGCAGCCGTTGATTAATGATATTGCAGAATTCAATTCGTCTTGCAAAATCCTCTTCTCGCAATTCTTGATGAAGCTCAATGTGATAGGGATGATACTTATACTTCAGCGTTGTTCGATTCACGTTTGATTTGGGGTATTACATATCGTCGCTAATGTTCTAGAACTCACTTGGGGATTTTCTTGAATATTTAATAATATTTCAAGTTCTTTTTCTTCATTAGCTGCCCTTTATTAACAACTTTACGTTTGAAGTATTTAACACTACCGCTAGAATCAAATCTATCCATCAAATTTTCCGAGCCAACAGTAGTAGGTATTCGATGTTCAGGATATTTCATTTTGTAGATTCGTTGTGCCAATAAAGGGTTTTCTTCAGCCTCGCCCAACACGTATATCATATCAATTAATTAATTTGTCGAATAATCCATAATTGATACAAGAATTGATAACAAGTTAAATGCGAAAACGACAAATTTAATATGTATTTATTTTGACAAGTAGGAAACCTTTGTATCTTAGTAACGCAATTATTATTTTCCATAGCTACCAAGATCCATGCAATGCAATGTTATCGAAAATAAAGTAGCTAGTGTGAAAAATCGAAATTCCTCGAAAACTATCAAAATAGATATAGGATATATTTACAAAAATGATAGATTTTTAATCCCGAATAAAATGAAATAAAAATATATAGGGTGTGCAATTAAAAAACTGATTTTTTAATTTGAGAATTTTCAAATTTGAATGGTTATAACAAACACCCTGTTGAGAAAATTAGAAATACTACTCGGTCTAAACGTTAGTATAATATCACTCATTTTTCACACGAAATATCAATTTTTTATTGTGAAATAACGGAACAATTGCACATTCATCAACCCCACGAAAATGACCATAATAATCTTTAAACGCGAATATCTCAAGAACTAAAAACTTTCAGCCAATCTTTTGTATGACAAAATATGTTTGTATGGACACGTAGAATTAAAAACTAAAATCAAATACGGGGTGTTCTATTTAAAAAAATCATACTTTTTCACGTCCTGCTTTTCTGGCGCACCATGTATAACTTCCAATATTTTAAAAAAATGCACACTTCTTACCTCTACCCCATGGTCCATACAATATTTACACAAATAATTCTAGTTAAGCATAAACTTACTTTACTCTATCGTTGGGACACCCTGTACAGTTGCAGATTGTTGTAATGGTTTTTTTTATTTAAGACGTTCATGCCGCCTAGATAAGTTAATGAATTTTTGTTTTCTATAGGTGATTGCAACAAGGATGAAAGTATGAAAATCTTGAATAAAGGACACTGGCATTATTTTTTTAATAAAAATTTTATTTTTTATTCAAGCAAATCCAAAAAAAAAATACCGACTTAGTTAAGTTTAGAAAAGAAGAATGGATCATTAGTAGGAATTAAAAATAATTCAAAATTTCTTAGTTAAAGTTTTTTTTTTTCTATAGATGATTGTAACACGGTCAGAGGTTTGAAATACTTTGCGAGACAATAAAGGGAAATTATTGCACTGGAATTTTTTGTAACTGTTACTCTGTTTGATGTACCAAGCGAAAAAAATTATTTTTTTAATTTCCAGAGAACAGACCAAAAATTTTTTAAAACGTCCTTCAATCTTTTTGAAAATTGACACAGGCATAAAATCGGATTCTGAACTACTTTTCTCTTTAAAACTTTTCGATACTTTGTCATCTAACCCCACTTTTTATACATATAAGGGGATTTTTTTTAATTTGCTGCTGTGACAGTGGTCAAGTGACATATCAAAGTATTTTTTTTGTTATTGGGTTCCCCATTCGAGGTTGAGGTCTCGACTTGAAAACATCAACTTTAGACAAGACTAGCCAGTCCAATTGAAGAAAAGATAACGTCGTTTTTACAAGGATGCAGCCGGGCTACAACAAGCGCTGCTACCAGCAGTTCCTGGAAGAGCAGGTAGCCCTAGGAATCCCGCTGTCACCGACGGCGGCCCAGAAGTTCCGGATACCGCCAGCGATACCATCACTGCTCGATCTACCATTCGAGAGAGCGAGCAGCGACACGCCACCGGCCGCCACCGCACAGAAGGCGGAAAAAGAAGACGCGACCGCCACCGTTAGAAGGCATCACCCCTCTAGATGACACGCCGTCCACCTCCGCCGCCGCAGAAGCAACCGACAACACAGAAGAAGAGGCCCGCCCCGGATCCACCAGCCCCGACGGCTTCGTGCTGCAAAAGAAGAAGCCGAAGAAGACCCCGAAGGTTATCCCTTCTACGCCGCCACCCACGGACAACGGATTTCAGGTCCTGGAACCCAACACCGACAGCCCTGCAGCAATGACTACTCAAGAGGACACCAGGGAGAAGCTGCCTCGGTAATCCTTCGCCAGGAGGAGAACTGGATCGCGTTCTCGAGAAATGGACCAACAGCGGATCGACTTCACGAGGCCAAGGCCTTCAGCGAGGAAATCGGATTCAGCCTGCTCACTCCAGGACCGAGACAGATATGGATAGGTGTGGTACTCGTATCACACCTACCAGGCAAAGAGCGAGCGATTTTCTAAGGTGGTAATACGCGGCGTGCCCGTAGAGCTATCCGAGGTCGACGTTAGCTCAGAGCTAAAAACTCAAGATGTTAATGCTCTCTGTTTTTAAGATGAAGCAGTGAGGACGCCCGATCCCCTCGTGGTGGTAGTTGCCGTCCGAGGACGACAGGAAGAAGATCCGGAGGTGCAGCACGTCGCCGTCGAGGATTTGAGGCAGAAATCCGGCATCGGGCAGTGTCACCGGTGTCAAGTTTGTCACGCACAGCGTTGCTGCAGGGCGGCAGCAGCTGTCAAGTGCGCCGGCGATCACCACAGCAGTGAATGCACAAAACCCCGTACCGACCGGGCAAAGTGTGTTAACTGCGGTACCATCCGCCAGTTACAGGCGTCCGAAGTTCCTCGACCTCCGCAACGGAAGAAGACGGAAGAACATCAGAGACCGAAGAAGACACCGCCGACAGCGGCGCCTTCTTCAACCCGGACCGGCGTCAGTTACACAAGCGACAGCAGGCAAGGTTGAGAAGGCGGAAGTACCGAGAACGGCTCCGCCGCTGTCGTTACCACGCCTGCCCAACCCTCCTTAGGGTTCGACGCCATATTGGGCCTCCTCGGAGGTCTCGAAATGGAGAAGGCCCACTTGTCATCCGTGCAGCGGCGCCGTTCAGGCGCAAACTGCGATGGACCTGTGGAGTGATCCTCACGCACGGTTCAGAGGTGGTTGCTTTTCGTAATCATACAAAGGTCCGGAGCGAAGTCTGGTGCCCCATACAAGTATATAGTATCGATAATTTAATTTATACTGTTCTGTTAAAACCGACAATGTTTCGCACAACTAACACATGTTTCTATTTATTTCAGATACGTAGGGCATCAGCAACCAGCCACAACCGAGCGACAACCGGACAGTCCACACAACATACTCCAACAACACCACATCTCCACAACACATCTTTTTTTTACGAACGACCAACAATGCTAAACACAACACTGTCAACAGGCAATCCATACGACCCACAACCCAACAACTCTACAATCCACATGCTGAAAAGGAAGTAGATTCCTGAAAGGTACCAGTTCGAATCGGAAATAATGCTTGAGAAAAAATCAGAGTAGATGAATTCAAGTCAAGTGCAAAATCAGTTCTTCTCAGGACTAAGCCTGATGATGGAAGCAAGGTCGGCATCCGAAACTTTGTACTACAAAATGAAAAACTGGAAAATAAATTGATCAACTCAACTAATATGAGACCACAGTTACAAAGCACTTATAATACAGATGAACAAGCTGTTTATTTCATCTGGATAAATTTTAGCCTCGTACCTTGGACAATTTTAATTAAAATTGTTTAACCGATTTGAAATTTAACAAATGTAATCTGCGTTTGTCTTTTTTTTTGTGCGCAGTATATATTTGTATAAAAGTGAACAATTGAAGCTAACTATTGTAAAGGCATTTACATTTGTGAATATACACTTGTTTGTGGTAAAATTAGTAGTAAATTGAATCGCAGGCTCAATATATCTAGGATTTCAGTACACGTATTTAAATCGGCTTATGGCATCATGTTTCAATTATACCTTATTATTTTTAAAGATACCCAAAGTATTTATTATATTTATTAATTCACAGATGAGATTGTTCTAACTTATTTGAAAGAAAAATTACATTTAATAGTCAACGTCAGTAAAGTCTATCTGTCGAACTCACCCCTCGCTTACCGGACAACATATGAGCCAGTTTTAAAAGCGTGGTATTGTTATACCAAGGCAAAATTGAATTTTAGTTAACTTAAAAAAACACAAAAATTACATCTCACGGTAACCTCAAAATCAAATTATAATTTTTTTCTAAATAATAAATAATAATAATAATAATAAACTTATATAAACGTAGTTTGCGATTAAAGGTAATCGGGTTTCTGAAAAAAAATTATTAGTTTTTTTATGTATTTTAAAACTTTGCCATAAATTCTGTCAATAGTCGATGCAAAAAACTCTTAAATCTTTTTTTTAATTTATTATAAACAATTTAAAATTGATAAAGTTTTAAAAAGAATCACGCGACTACAAACGCGCCACGATCGGTCGCCATGTTTGTGACGTCATAATGTTAAATTTATTCTGAATAGTACTGTGTCAACCGCTTCTACATGTAAATTGACTAAAAATATCCGAAATTTAGTGCAAACAATTATTTATAATAACTACTTTTATTTAGTCATGTGTGATAAAGTTTACGGTTATGTTGACAACTATACTTGTGCGATACTACATCAACTTTAATATTTGCTCTACTTCTCATTGTAGTATAGTAAATATAATTCTCAATGTCTTCTTTCAGCTACAAAAAATCAAATCATGAGAATTATTTAAATGACATTATAACAACAGAAGAATCTCCATTTTATACATTTAAATTTTCAATTTCGTATAGTACATAAACTAGCGCATAATTAAAATATAAAAATACTAAATTAAACCGAAACCATTCAATAACCGTGTAGAAATTTATTATTTAATCATTTTAAATTATTCATAAAAATTTTTTTTATGCTATGATTTTTCAAAATTATAACTCCGGGGTTTAGTTAAAAAAATTTATTATCGAATTCTATTTATTCAATTTATACGTTTACATAAATAATTATTAATTACTGTATTATTATAAAATACTTACATTAAAATGATCTTCACAACAACAAAAATTTAATGTTGTTTTGGGATTAGGTCGTCGCACAGCTTGAAACCATTTATTTCGACGTTTAACATTTTGTGGAATATTTTTTTGTAATCGTTACTTTTAATACATAAACAAAAAAGTGGTATATAACTAAATATATAAACTTTTTTGTTTATGTATTTAATTTGACATTTGTCATCAAACATTTCAAAATTTCATTTTTTCTAATTTTATGTAAACGATTACAAACAATTTTATTCGCAACACGTGCGCTGTCACATTTTGGTGCTCGGTCTTATATTTTATCCCTCGGCTACGCCTCGGGTAAAAAATAACGGCCACGCACCAAGAAATGTGCAAACAGCGCACTAGTTACGAAAATAACTATTTGGGGAGTTGTTTTTGTAGTATTCGTACATAATGGTACGAAGCAAGCACGATAACTTTTAAGGTTTGCCATTTTTTATGTATTTATCAGTATATTGACGATAATGACAAGATTTAATCGATTAAAAGTCAAAACACTGTATCAGCTTTGTGCTGCGATGAGTAAAAATAAACATTGTGACGGCACACGCGCTCTAGTTTGTTCGGGAACTGTCGGCGTGTTTCCGGTACTAGGTTCAAACATGTATTTTTAATTTAATATAACTTTTTAATTAGAGCGAAAAAAAAACTAAAAATAGTTTTGTTATAAAACGTATATATGATCTTTCCGTCTATTACAAAAAAAATTGTTTTTCAAAAACCCAATTACACTTTCTATACCACTAAATCAAATAAATAATTCTGTTACGACGCGAACTTATTACCAAATATATTTTAAAGTGTAATAAAACAATCTAATGTGCTCAGCATATAACTTTTCAATGCGTATGTTAATCAGTCGTCAAAATACATGTAATCAATTTAGCATATACACGCAAGCAAATTTTTGTATTGTGAAAAAGGGATATATATTATATACATCCAACCTAGCCACATTTATTCATTTATTACGCACTTTTCTCTTTATAGAATACAATACACAAAGCATTGGTTTGGCATTCACTTCAGTACAAAATGCACAATTGTATTAATCAAATACTGATGTTTCAACTTCGTTTGTCAAATGTGAAAATCAAGGAGTATTAAAAGCTTATTGATTAATTTAATTTTACGTTTAGTTCTTTTCTTTTTTGGATTTTTTAATGGTGTATTTTAAATTATACAATCTAAACGTTTCGATAACACTTACAGTTTACCTTCATCAGTAGTAATATCTATTAAAATTGTTTATATTAACAATTTTGTCAAAGTTGAAATTAAAATAAACATCAGTCTTATTAAAAGTTTGAAAACGTATAAAGACCATAGAATCAAATTTAGTTAACTAGGTCTTAATATCTGTTAAATCAAAGATGACAAATAGAACACCTTCTAACTGCGAAGACTAACAATGAAAAATATCAGCCAAAAACACATTTAACAAAAGTTGTGATGTTAAGTGTAAAGTTGTGAAAAACTTCAATTTGAAAATGATAGAAGCATTCACAAATATAAACATGACATCAAATAAAATAATCCAGTTAAATCTAACAAAGAGAGATATTTGTCAATAAAAGCATAATGCAGAACGTTTTTTTGGAATTTTTTTAATTTTCATCTTAATTACAACTACTTATGTTAAATTATAGTGCAGTGGTAATTTAACATATGATTGGTAAAGCATTTGCTTCAAGGTCTAGGAAAAACACAGCAAAAAAACTAGACATACCAAAAGTCAAAATTAAAATCAAAATCAAGACGTATCATTATGCCATTTTTTTAATTATAAGATGCCAAAACCTATTTAAACAGAGATTTCTTCTTGTCTATTAAAATTATTAGGGTGTTTATATATCTCTATAGCTTCACGTTATAAACGAACATAATAATGAGTTTGTCTTGACAATATTTCCATATTGTCAAATTCAATGTCATGATTTCGATTAGTTAAGGCATGGTCAGCCACGGCAGACTTCTCTGGTTCAACTAATCAACAAAATCTCATATGTTCTTTACGTTTTGTATCAAAGCTACGTTTTGTGGTTCCAATGTATACTTTTCCACATGAACAAGGTAACTTATACACTCCGGAAGATGATAATGGGTTTGAAACATCTTTAGGTGATCTTAAATGTTCTTTAGTTTTTCTTGTAGGTTTAAAAATAGTCCTAATGCCATATTGAATTAGGATTTTTTCAACATTAAGAACTGGTTTTTCTTTAAGGTTATGTCTAGAAGGTGTAATAACATTATTAATATCTGTAAGTGAATATCCATTATCTTGTTCAGTGTCACAAATTCGTTTTGCTCAATCTACTAACGATTTAATTACACCAAGTTTTTGACGTGGATGGTGGTTGGATACTTTATGAAGGTATCTATCAGTGTGTGTCGGCTTTCTGTAAATCTTAAAAGATAGTGAATTATTATTTTTAGATATTAATATGTCAAGAAATGGTAAACTTCCATTAGTTTACCTTTTTTGGGTTTTTTAATGGTGTATTTTAAATTATACAAACTAAACGTTTCGATAACACTTACAGTTATCTTCGTCAGTAGTAATATCTATTAACATTGTTAAAGATGTTGTAAACAATTTTGTCAAAGTTGAAAAATTAAAATTAAAAAACCTAAAAAAGATAATGGTGAAAGTTTACATTTTAATATTCCATTAGTTCCTTTTTCCATAGTAAACTGAATACTAGGATTTATACCATTTATAAACACCAAAAACTCATGCAGTGCCTCTTCTCCATGTCTCCAAATAACAAATGTGTCATCTACATATCTATACCAAACTGAAGGTTTTTTAGGTATATTTTGTAACGCCAATGTTTCAAATTTTTTCATGTAAAAATTAGCTGTAACAGGGCTAAGGGGACTACCCATTGCTACACCATCAAACTGTTCATAAAATTTACTATTCCACTGAAAATAAGTTGTAGTAAGACAGTGCTGAAAAAGAATGGTTATGTCCTTTGGAAAAAGATGATCAATGTATTTAATAGTTTCTTTTATAGGCACTTTTGTAAAAAGTGAAACAACATCAAAACTAACCATTATATCACCCTCATCAATTTTCAAACTATGCATTTTTTCAATAAAGTCGGCAGAATTTTTAATATAATGGGGTGTGTTTCTTATATGAGGTTGTAATAAAAATGTAAGATGTTTTGCAAGGCTATATGTAGGATAACCAATTGCACTAACAATAGGCCTTACAGGAATATTAGGTTTATAAATTTTTGGTAAACCATATAGTTTTGGTGAAATAGCTCCAGAGTTAGTTAGTTTCTTTCTTATTTCTTCAGGAATAGATGATAATTTAATCAGCTCTTGTTTGTTGGATCTTTTGGTATTTCACGATGTCTCTGGTTCCAACAGTTGTTCTATTTTAACGTTATAAACGTTCATATTTAATATAACAGCTGCATTACTTTTATCTAATTTTATTATTATTATATTTTCATTGCTTTTTACGATCAAGTAAAGCACGTCGTTGACGAAAGGACAAGTTGCTCTTTGGAGGTTTTGTTTTACGTAATATGTTAACGGTGTTATATCTAACTTCATTAGCAGCATCAAAAGGTAATGAGTTAACTGAATTACTTTATTTGATATGTTTATATTTCTGAATGCTTCTACCATTTTTCAATTGAAGTTTTTCACAACTTGACCCTTACATCATAACTTGGTTAAATTTTTGGTAAATGTGTTTTTTGGCTAACATATTTCATTGTTAGCCTTCGCCGTTAGAGGGTGTTCTGATTTGTCATCTTTAAGACAGTTTAGCAATATCTAATTTTTAATGACCTAGTTATTATTTACTAAAATTTAATTCTATAGTTGGCTTTATATGTTTCTCAAACTGTTATATTAATAACAGGCTGATACTATGTTTGATATTGACAGCCCATAATTAATTAAAATATCTCTTCAGAATTACTGGGTTAGGACTCGTAGGACAAAAAAAACGGTTTTATGAGCAACGTTTCATTTAATTACTTAAACTTCTTCAGGTATAAATTATTGTGTTGTAAAAATTCTGTATAGAAAATCAGGTCTAGCATGCGTACATGAATATTTAATAACATGTTATCATTGTGATAAGTAATTAGTGAACTAGCTAATGTGCTGCGTTCTAAAAAAAATTTTTTAATTTGTGAGTTATATAATATAACTAATAGATTGAGTTACCAACCCCATAATAGAATAAATATGACGTGTATTACCGTTGTGGTATTATCATTTATTGGGTTTTTCTGAGCCTGAAGAAGTTTAAATAATTAAATGAAACGTTGCTCATAAAACCGTTTTTTTTTTGTCCTACGAGTCCTAACCCAGTAATTCTGAAGAGATATTTGAACAGGCTGATGTTTTTGTTTTAATTTTTCAACTTTGACAAAATTGTTTTCAACGTCTTTAACAATTTTAATAGATACTACTACTGACGAAGATAACTGCAATCTTTATTGAAACGTTTAGATTGTATAATTTAAGAAAAACCATTAAAAAACCCAAAAAAGGTAAGTATGTTATGTGTGATAATGGTGAAAATTTACATTTTCATATTACGTTTAGTTCGTTTCATATTAAAAATTACAAAAAAAAACTTATCTAAATTTGAATTCTCTTTAAAAAATATGTTTTCAATATTACATATTTTTCAGATATTCACTAAATGTACTTTAGCACCGTTTATAAAATACCTTTATTTATAAATAGATTTTAATCAAACTTTGAAAGAACCGAGAAATTTTAAAAGCAACTCTAAATATAGAATTTCAATAAAATCGGTTAGGTATTTTTAAATTATCGCGACTACAGACATATACACCTGCACGTACATGCACCCACACCCGCGCGCAAGACACGCACGCATGCACGCGCGCACATACACGCCCTCTCACAAGCACGCATCCATGCACATCCACAACCTCAGACACGCATACATGCCCACACGCGCTGCAGCCCACGTACGCACGCACGCATCCAAGTTATAGACTAACCTGTTTGGATGCCCTCAAACGAATGTGACACTTACAGCAAGCAATCCTGAGCGCAGACAGAAGATGACGATGCAGTTTCAGTAAGAGTGTTTCGAAGTAATTAGACTGATATGACCATAATGTCGATATTAGTGTACAGAAAATAATACAGAAAAAAGTCTTAAAGCAATTGCAGATTTAAGATTGTGTATTTAAAGAAAATTTGACATTAACTTACCACATTGCACACATATGTCAATATGAAAAACTTTATTTCCTAACAAACCCGTTGAAAGACTGTATAGTAACCCTTATTCAATATAAACTGTGTCTCGGATTATATCGCAATTAACTTGGGTCGTTTAATTAAAAATTACACACAGGATTCTAATGCACGTGTTTTTATTTTTTTTAACTTTGGATAAGGTTACCTCTTATTAAATCATATCCTAATTTTATCGCTAGATTTAAATTTTTATGAAATTTATATAATTATGTGATAAAGTCATTTTCAATGTAGAAGTAAGTAAATAAAGATATATAATGATGAGTTAAATTATTATTTATGCCCACAAAATAGAAAATTACAATTTAATTAAAGAGCACATAATAAGAATGGCATACAAAAGTTAATTGCGTGACTTTTACTTGGGGCAAAATTATTATGTATATTGTACGGGGTGGTCAACTAAGAATGCGAGGTACTGTATCTGGCAAACTATACATCGTAGAGGCTTGCGAAAAAAAAAGTTATTACTAAAACGGCCAATACAAAAACTTGGAAAATATTTTGAAGTTTCTGAAATGATCGCTAGGGGGCGTAACTGCAATCTTGAATCTAAAAAAGTGATGTTTCTGTGAATTCTGCTATATTAACCTAATAAAAAATAACTGATCTTTGAACTCGAGGATAATCTGAACTTTTTTTGTTTGGCACTTTTTGACGTATCTATAAAAATAAAGTGGTGGGTTTCCTTAAATCACCCCCCGTATTTTCGAAACGGCTAATCCGATTTTAACAAACTTGGGCGCGTTGAAAAGAGCTTTTCTTGGGCTACAGATGTTAACATAATTGAAGTTTTGTTAGTTTCACATGTCGTCGCAAGAGGGCTTTGTTCGACATTCCGACAGAAACGGTTAATTTTCGCAAAAAAATTAAATGCATTGGTATGACTTTTTTTCATGAACAAGTAGCTAAATGATGCCTAAACAAGCTCGCGAAAACCGCATCTCGATATCTTGTTCCTAACCTAAAATATTGGCCAAAGAAAACTTTATACGAAAATTTTTATTTTTTTTTAACTATATTTTTCTGGAATTGTTTCTATTATGTAAGTCGGGGCCCTAAAAAGGACCGATTTAAGGGAGGAAGGTTTTTAATGCCCCCGTAAATGCTCGAAATGCTGACCATCACTCTGTGCATTGCTGAGGCCTCTTATGGGTAGACAAAACTGCAGCTTCAATTTCGGCTCTCGGTATGTTACGTATTGCGTTACGAATCCGGTTTTTCATATTTTCTCTAGTAGTAGGTTAAGTCCGAAACACGATGTTCTTTAAGCGTCCCCATAAATAAAAATCGAGGCAAGTTAAGTCTGGCGATCGCGGAGGCCATGGAAACAGACTTCCTCTTCCAATCCACCGCTTTTGAAATACTGCATTAATATGCTCTCCCACATTAATAGCAAAATGTGCTGGGCAACCATCCAGCTGCAAAAACAATTTTTACCTTGTTTCCAGAGGCACATCTTCCAACAACAACGGTAATTGATTGGTCAAAAGGCAAGAAATACATTGCCATTTAGGGGTTCCTCGAAAAAATATGGCCCAATAATTCTGCCTCCCAGTATGCCACACCATACATTTAAACTCCAACGTCGTTGGCTGTGAAATTCACGCAACCAATGGGGATTTTCTGCAGACCAATAATGCATATTGTGCAGATTGACTCTCCCGTCACAACTGAACCAATGGCAATAGTCTAACCTTCCATCAAAATCTTCCTCTTTCAAGGCCTGATTCAAAACGACATGATATGGTGCATTCTTAAAGTAATTAAAAAAAGTTTAAACGAATACCTATATATTTTGATGGCCATTAGAACTTACCTATGGTCCTTCAAAATATTTTGAACCGTTGTCCGTGATATGCCCAACTTAGTGGATAATGCTCTTGTGCTAACATGAGGATTTCCTTCAATATAACCCCAGTACACGGTTAATATTTTCTTGTGTTCTTCCAATTCTTTGCCGTTGAAACGTAGCCCGAAAACTACCATTGGCTCGTAAGCTCGCCACTAATTGGGGAAAAACTCTTACATCGCAAGGACGCCGATTTGGATATCGAGCCGCGTAAACTCTTTTAGCTACTGCGGCATTCTGAAGACATTCAAAATAAACCGCAAGCATATCAACAGCTTCATTATTCGTAAAACGCATTTTGAAAGCACAAAAATTACTCAAAGTAACGCGAAAGTATTGACAACTACTGACAATTTGAGGATTATGTATGTTTTGTTTAGGTATCTGTTTCCATTGCCTATTCAGAGCTGAAATTGAAGCTGCAGTTTTGTCTACCCATAAGAGACCTCAGCAATGCACAGAGTGATGGTTAGCATTTCGAGCATTTACGGGGGCATTAAAAACCTTCCTCCTTTAAATAGGTCCTTTTTAGGACCGATTTACTTACATAATAGAAACAATTCCAAAAAAATATAGTTAAAAAAAATTTGAGGGATTTTCGTATAAAGTTTTCTTTGGCCAATATTTTAGGTTAGGAACAAGATATCGAGATGCGGCTTTCGCAAGCTTGTTTAGGCATCATTTAGCTACTTGTTCATGAAAAAAAGTCATAACAATGCATTTAATTTTTTTTGCGAAAATTAACCGTTTCTGTCGGAATGTCGAACAAAGCCCTCTTGCGACATGTGAAACTAACAAAACTTCAATTATGTTAACATCTGTAGCCCAAGAAAAGCTCTTTTCAACGCGCCCAAGTTTGTTAAAATCGGATTAGCCGTTTCGAAGATATGAGGGTGATTTAAGGAAACCCACCACTTTATTTTATAGATACGTCAAAAAGTGCCAAACAAAAAGTTCAGATTATCCTCGACTTCAAAGATCAGTTATTTTTATTAGGTTAATATAGCAGAATTCACAGAAACATCACTTTTTAGATTCAAGATTGCAGTTACCTAGCGACCATTTCAGAAACTTGAAAATATTTTCCAAGTTTTTGTATTGGCCGTTTTAGTAATAACTCTTTTTTTCGCAAGCCTCTACGATGGATAGTTTCCCAGATACAGTACCTCGCATTCTTAGTTGGCCACCCTGTACAAAATTTACTAAACAAATTGTGAATGTGGACAAAAAAGGCGAAATAAAATTCCGCTCGTCACACCTTCTCAACAGTGCCTCGCGTTTATGGTAATTTTGTCCAACTTTGAAATCATCAGGAAATTTAATCATCTGCCTTCTTAAATTTCAGAAAGCAGATAATACTGCATAATCGGTTCTTAAGAGAAACCTTTTTCTACACAACTATTTATTTACGTTCCACAGGTAGTACAACGATTAACCGGTCCAAATGAGTTTTGCAATAATTACATTTTGGCTTGAATTTTACAGAAGTAGTCGATAATTTCTACCTGTACATCTTGAACTTGGTATTGGAGGCCTACTGTAGAATATTAATTATTTTTAATAACGATAAATCGCTAGAGAGGAAATTTTTACACAAGTGACTTAAATTAATTATTTATTAGTTAAAAATTTTATTTCAATCACTGGATATTAGCAGCAACAAATAACCATTTTTTATCTCCTCTTTCGTAAATAAAAACCGTCGAGGATTTTTGAGTCCCCATTGATTACCATAACCCACGATAAATAAATCACCGGCGCTTACGTCAGAAAGGAAGCTATGACCATGCACGCCGCGATTTTATATGACCGTGTCTCACGCTTACGAAAATGGAGTTATTCTCGGAGAATTTCCCGCCTCGGGGTCTCTCTGACCTAAACACACTACCCACCCCCCTGGGGCCTCTTGTGATACTTGCGACTCAAAATCTCTCTAATCGTTTTGACCTCTTTGTTATCTAATTTGCTTATAAGTTTCATATTAGCTACACAAACACAAACACACCGAACGAATGCGTTACGAAGGGCAGCTTACCTAACAGAAGTTTTCCTATGCTACCAAATTGGAGCGTTCCCATGAAGTAATGGTCAGACGCTAATTATTCGCCTCCGTAGGCGCCCTAGACGTGAGGAGCGTTGTCGGTACTTATTTTCTATCACAAAATCCAGATATAAATCTGCATGTCGGAAGTAAATACGATTTCTGATTTAATTTAATCATCTTTCCAAAAATAAATTTTGAATATTTACTTAAAGTAAATCCAGTTTCCCTTGACGGTTTAAATGCTTGCCCGTTGATTTAAAATTTATCGTATCTTAAATAGATTTGCCTATTTGTCTGTGCAAAAAACCGTAACATAACACTTTTAGAGCATTCCCGTTAACCTAAAACAATCTTTCAACCGCTCAATAATTTCACCTATCGTGCGCGTATTTCCAGTGGAATAGATCCTTATTACTTATTTTATTAAGTAAATACTCAAGAAATTTACATCCTGATCATATATATATATATATATATATATATATATATATATATATATATATATAGTTTCACAAGCCACCAGCAGCCGCTTTGTAATAACCTGAGCAAGCGTCCAAGATAGCATTTATTATAAGCGAAACTAAATTTGATTCGCTTCCTTAAAAGCTCATGGAATAGGAATCCTCTAACAACGAAAATATTAATTATTAAAATTAATACCATGAATTAACACTTAGCAAGGGACAGTGGTATTAATCCTGTAAATATTACGCGTAAGTTCGTAATAATTTATTTCTCAAATAATATTTGACCTAACTAAATTCAACAGTAAACGGTATCGACTATTTCACTATTTGCTTTGTAGTATTACACAAATCGACCCGATATGAAATTATCTTTAAGATACAAAAGTAAAGTAAAATAACCATATATTTGCACTGAAACACTCTTGTATTAGATAGAGCCGCATCCAGTAGTTTTAAAAAGCTTTCAATTTCCCCACAATTTGATTTAAAATCAGTGATTTAATATGGCCCGCTTCACGACACTAACAATTTTTTCAGCAGCAATCCTCCCAGAGAAACCCGCTCCTGAAGCCGTCCAGACTAAAACATGTCCTAATTCAATATTTTGTTGATTGCTGTATTTGATAATTGGAAGTTTTAGTTTTCTGTTGTTGTAAAGTTATATCTTGTTATTTATGTTAAATTAATTATTTAAATTGTAGAAAACAAACTAAGGTACCTGTCAATGTGAAGAAGGGTAGCAAACATATTAAAAAACTCACCCACATCTCCGAATTAAAATCTGTAATTGTACCTTACAAACTGTCTACAAGATGACATTATAAAACATTATCTACGGACGAAGGCCAACGATGACAAATTCTATATTCTATTATCAGTGAAAAAGTTGTAAAGAATTTAATTTAAAAGTGGTTAAAGCATTTACAGTTAAAAACTTATAAATAGCAATCAAAGGTCTAGACAAATCATTACAAACCAAAAAAATTAAAAAACGTTGCAGAACATGCAGCGCTTAAACGCTTCGTATAATTAATATACATTATTACATCGAAAATGTTAGTAGAGCTTCTACAAAGGTAGTTTTACATTTAAAAACGACCAAGCCCATTGTAGGATTAATTAGATGTAGTAGTTAGTTATTTAGAAAAAATCACACAATAACAGCTTTGCATTAATAATCGCGCTTTTGTTTCACAAGAAATCTATTATAAATTTGGCACATGCGATTGGTAAGCAACAATATCAAATTTACATAAAATAATTCTAGAACCATTATTCTAAACACGGATACAAGTGACTAATTATCATATCAAAAATGTTGAATATTTCACTTAAAAGAAAAGTACTTTATTAACTTTTTTCAATCACGAAAAGGGCTTTAATTTTGTAGAAAAATTGTATTAAAAATAAGTAGATAAATTCAGTAAACGGCTGTAAGCCTTTTCTAATTAAAATAAAACCAGACTCATTTGAACAACGTCTTTTTTAACGAATGCATTAAGCTTCTGAATGTTTTCAGGGTTATTTTTAAAAAATTTATAAAATTATGATTGAGTAAAAGTCATACTATACGAATAACACAATTTTAAGTTATGATGCGTGAAGGAAAGATTGTAATATTTTATTATTAATGAATTCCTTTTTTTAAGACTGAAATGCGGAAAAGTATCTTATTCATTGTTTGAAAAAATTATTGAGCTTAACTAGAACACGGATGCTTTGAAAACGTTGCTGAGAAAACGTTGTTCAATTAATCAAGGCGTTGACATGATTAACGCTTTGTTATCTAATTATCGTAGAACCATTGTTGTCGTTAGTCAAATTTAACGGCGTCGCGTCGCTATTAAAATTTGTTTTCATAAAGTTTAGCGTGTCGAATGGTGATTGATTTGAATATTCAAAGTTTATACGTTGTCGGTAAAAGTTCTTGATAGTGATCGTCTGGAAGTTATGTTGTTAACGATAATATAGAAATACAGGATGAAACTGCATTTTACTAAATTGATAGTTTGCCTTGGAAGATTTTCTCAAAGCGTGGCAACTCAGAAACATAATATTATCTGAATGACTGAGTATTAAACGTATTTGATAGGTGGATGGCATGTGTATCCCATGCCAGGGACACCACCATCCTTACTATAGACTCCTTAATATTGGATCTCCGATTTTATGAACTCGATTATTGCTCCCGGTCAGCTTTTTCCTTATGCTTAATGTATTCTCATCCTATTCTTCCTCTCTCCCTCACTGTCTTCCTATAGGATTGAAAGTTCTAAATAAAAAAATATGGCTGCAGTTTCTAGGGTAATAAATACCGGACGTAAAATCTTGCCCCGTTCCGATGTCCGGGAGTGCAGGGCCCAAGCGGCCTCGGTCATAGAAAGTACTCGCTTTCTGATCAATTATTGCAAATCTGCGGTGTCAGGTCTAATCTGGCTATTCACTAACATCTTAAACAATTACAACCTTACATTTTGTTGCTATCTGCAACACAAGTCTCCTCTGAAAGCTCCGATTCGCCAGACTTGCTTTTTCCCCAATGCAATCTTCCTCTAACTTTCGATACAAAGGAAAATATGTGTCTATCTCAAGGACAACATTTCTTATTTGGAGAACAAAAAATTCGACGTAATTTGGTTAAAAATTGTGGTCCTAAATTGGTAAAATTTTGTTGCATTTATAGTTCTCCCAATAACTTCTTCGGTTAAGTTGACTATCTTCTGTCTCAGTTTCCATTCAATTCTGGGACATTTGAATGACTTCAATTTTCATCTACTACTAATCTTGTTGATCATAATGCAGAAACATTTGATACTTCATGCAATCTGACAAAAATGATTTCTGAACCCACAAGAATATCTAACCATACTCCACATCTTCTAGATCCCTTCCTTACATCAAAACCAGTTGCTTATAAAACTTCAGATCTTTCCCACTAATTCTATCTGACCATTGTCTAATAGAAATAACTTTTACTGTCTCTAATTTCTCTGTTGCTCACAACACTGAATCTTATGGTGTTTCAAGTCAGCTAATTGGAGTGATTTACGGGGTTTGCCATTTCAGTATCTGAAGGCATCCTCCTTGAACCCTGGTTCAATAACGCCTGGCCTGATCTTTAAAAAATACATCTTATACTAAATGGAAGTCTAACAAAGCGACAGAGAGTCATACAAACTACGTTGGTGTTATAAATACCTGCAAAGGTGTCATCACTAAAATAAAAAAAATGTTTGGACAACGAAAATTCAATGAACTATCTACATCTCTTGGGTAGGCGTAAATTTTTGTCTTTAGCTAAACCATCATTGGTACATCTTAATTTCCCCCATGACATCCTTTGACAGATCTGTAGTTGCTGATTCATCAGATAATGCCAATCTTTTTGTTGATTTATTTGCATCAAACTCGTGTCTTAATGATTCTGGAAAATATATACTCTTCTTCATACGCTATGAAGCCAATTCATTTTTGGTACAAGCTCCTAAACTCGATCACCAGTAGGCTTGATGTGAATAAGGCGACAGTACCAGACGGTATCCTATCTTAAAAAGATGTTCTCCGAACTAATACTAAGCCCTATTCGATCATTATGTCTTCTAGGGAATTTCCTTTATCATGAAAGTTATCACAAGTTTCACTTATTTCCAAAAAAAGGGCGATAAGACCGTTCCCTCCAACTGCCGACCAATTGCCATTGCTTTTCTGAAGACAGCACGCTTCATTGTACTTAATCTCGGTCTACCGATACTGGTAATCCACCTTCTATCTCAAATAAAGATATTAAAGCTGAAAAGGCAATTTTAATCAACAAAGACATTCATCGTAGCCTTGAAATGCGACGTAATTTCCTATTGTATGTATCAATGGCTCAAAACTTAAGTTTCAGACTCCATTATTACTTTGTAAATGACTGTATCTTCAAATCTATCATGGGTTGACCATCTTATGTAGGCTACTAAGGCAACGCCTCGTAAAATAGGCTTATTATACAGATCTATGCAGTACTTTACCTCCGGACAACTTTCTGATGTATAAGGCTCTGGGTTGGTGCTCCTCAATACACTCTTCATATTGTTGATCGTATTCAAAAAGAGCGATTATGCTTATAAATGGCCCGTCCTTAACTTCTGACATAGAGTCTCTTGAGCATAGAATCGTTTCGGTTCTTTGTATTATCGGTATTACAATGACTATTCCGCTATTGAATCACATTCTTTGATATTATCTCTAGCCACCTTTGCTAGGAATACTCGGTCCGCTCATTCACATCATCAATATGCAGTACAAATCCCCACTTGTCGTACCAAACAGGTTCAATCCACATTCTTTCACACGGCTTCTAAACTGAAATGATCTCCCGAGTTCCTGTTTTACTCTCACTTATAAGAAAAAATGTAAGGTAACGGTTCATATGACAATTAAATTACCCCCTGTCCAGTCCCCTAAGAGTTTCTAACTACTTTAGCACGGTAGGTTACACTTAACCTGTTGAGGACCATAATTATTAAAACAAAACTTAAGAAATGATAGGAGATGAGCACTTAATTTACTTCGTTTGAATACTGTAGCAACTTAAGCGGCTATTACGACGCCAACGTTGTCGGTCTAGTACATCGGCGTGTTGCCCTATTGTTGGTTAGCACAGTAACCTTTGAGGCTAAAAAAGTTGCATTCACGTAAAACGGTTATTATGGACGTTAACGTCACTAGTACAGCTAATTTTTCGTTATGGCGCACCTAATTCATTTTTTCTTTAGGTAGTGTGCGTCATTAATACGACTAAACGTCCGTTATGGCGCACCTAGTTTTTTTGTGTAAGTAATGTACGCAGGAACCCATTTTTGAGGTTAGCTGATCTGTTTTTATACTGCCAGAAGAAGAAGTAATAGACGTGTAAGCTTGTGGGCGATTACCGTAATAATTTCGTATGAAAACCGTAAACATTAGATATTTAGTCGACCGTTGATTTAGCTATAAAACAATCTAATTAGTGATTGAGTCCTGGGTTGCTCATGAGAGTACATTTAGTTAGTATCACTGCCTGTGCGTTAGAATGTAGTGAAAAGATTTAAATCATACTTTGTAGTTTCTTTTGTATTGGTGACTAAGTAAAAGTATGATATAAGTAAGTGTTAATAAAAATGAAGTCTAGTATCTGAATGAAATCAACATTATTTGGAACATCGTAGAATTTTATTGTTTGAAGGAACGCTTTGAACATTTATGTCTACGAATCGCGTTCTTAAGGAGGATAAAATAATGTCTTACTATTAAGAATTTGATTTTTGATTTTTGCGTTCAAATGCTTATTTTTGTTTATATTTGTTATAAACCGGAGTTTGATGCCCTAACCTACCATATTACTGTTTATGTGCTTAATGTCGCGTAACGGAATTGTGTACCTTCCTTGGATCAGCTGTATTCATGTTCAACAGAAGTTTCTTATGGAACGCCAAATCGCCTTTTTATATATCTGTATATATCGTATATATCATGTGGTGTGGTTTGAACTGACACCAGTTAGTCGGTAGATGTATTTATTTTATTTAATATAGGGTCTTTTAGGAGAAATTTGTAATGCTATTTCTACACATCAAATCCTAAGTAGGTCGGATGTTTTTCAGGTAATTTTAGTAGCCAATTGCAATCTGTAATTAGGCAGATATGTTGGGTCCAAGTGAATATCTGTTTGCAGAGTGTAGTGATTAATAATAAATTAAGGTAGCATACAAGTGCTTAATAAACTATTGTGAGCATTAGTGTGTTAAGTTTAGTAATATTAAATTGCTAGACTACTTTTGTGGTATCGATTTTAATAAGAAAGCTTATTTAGAAATTGGGCAGCTGAGAATTTCCTTATTTTAATAAAGCCTTTCGTGAGTTTAAGTCAGCTTTTACGTAAGCTATTGTGAAGCAAACTTTTCAGGTTAAGCTGAATGGATACCTTGCATACCTGCTTATCCCAAGATCAAGACATCCTGTTAGAAATTTCGAAGCAGATGGCGCTAAACTGATGTATATTTCTTTTAAGCAACTGCTGGTCTACAAAGCACGTGTTTCTAAGTAAGAAGCACGCCGCAACCCCCCCTAATGGGCTACGTCTAAAACATGCAATAACATTTTGAGCCACCTTTGCCTCTTCCAACGATCCAACGAAATGAAAAACAAATGGCGATAAATTGAACTATAAGGTGGATATAAAAGAACATGCGAATGCATTTTTTTGGGGACATTTGTAGCCAATTATGGAGGTCGAACGTTATGGTGCAGTAAAATGACAGTCACGGTTACTCCTTTTTGAACGAAATGCAGGCTTAACTGGTTTAAGTAAGCAAGTCAAAATAATAGAAGCATTTACGATACGTTTTCTCTCAAAAAATCGTCACTGTTCCAAACGACGATGATCAATAGTTTACCTGCTGAAAGCACAGCCTTCCCTTTTTTCGTTTTTGTGGAATTAGTGTGGCGCCACTCTAGACTTCATCGTTTTGATTCTGTCGCAGGTGAATAAGGAATTTAAAAATGCATCAACTTCATCCTCGTATCGCCTGAAGAACTCAGTACAAACAGTAGTTTAGAGGATTAAGCACGGGTCATCGGAAGAACTGGCCCCAGACACCAGACAGCTTCTTAGGTAAGAAATTACGCAAACAGTGCGGAACTGCGTACTGATGCCGTGTGTCACATTTATATAGGAGTGTTGTAGAGCAGGTTAAAATAATAATATTTAAGAATTTGGCGGGCGTAGAATTAATCTGCAGGCAGCTACTTCTCGACAGCTTGCTTACAAATAAACGTGTAGGAACGAGAGTAGCTAAAGCACAAATGCGACTGCAACATTTAAGGTCATACAACGAAGGAAAGCCCCCGGCGTGTTAATATAGTGGGAGTTTCCACAAAAAAATTCACTAGACTGTATGAACTACTTTTTATATAACAACGATTAGTGAAAATAAATATACAGGGTGGGCCACCACCAACGCGTCGGTCTCTAGCACCCAAACGACTGAATTTTTTCAAAATCTGTTTTGGCGAGAATATGTAAGCCTTCTAGGACTACAATCTAAAATTAGCTTGATTTATACAGGGTGATCTACAAACTTGTTACTTATCAAAGTTATATTGTTTTAAATGGAATACCCTTATTTTTTTAAATAAGGTGAAAAATAAGGTAGACTTTCATTAAAGTTCCTATACCTAAACCTTACAGTTTCCGAAATATTTAACATTTTTGAAAATGTAGGGTTGTCAAAAATTCAAGTATTTTTCGATTCAGAAAAGATGAGACAATCTAATCTAGGTCATCGTAATAAGGATATTTGGAAGTACGTATTCTGTTGTTTATTGTTTCAAATCATAATTTATAAAATACAAAGAATAACGCGTAAAGTTAACAAACCTCAAAGTTAAATATCTTTGTTATTTTAAATACAACGCCCAAGAAATTTTTATCGGAATGGAATAGTCTTTTGACAATAGTTCGAACTGTATTAGGGTTCCCTATACCTAACTTCAATACTTTTCGAGAAATTAGTGTATTTGTTACATTTTTAGAAATTACGCCATTAACTCATGTCGATCAGTTAGAATTCTTTGATTTATAAACATTTCTGTCATATTGACGTATTTCAAAATACGACAGTGTTTATAACTATTGATGATTTTTTCATACAATTGAAATATTCAGTGCAAAAAGAGTGGATATGGTGTTGACCATAGGAGAATGCCATGAAAATTGTCTTTTGGCTTCCAGGGTTTATGCCCAAAAGTACCCTGATCGCAACCATCCTGATACGAGAGCTTTTGAAAGGCTTTTACAAACATTTCGAGCCACAGGTAACACTGCCTATCCAAAACCTAATAATTTTCTGAATTGAAAATACTTGAATTTTTTGACAACCCTACATTTTCAAAAATGTTAAATATTTCGGAAACTGTAAGGTTTAGTTATAGGAACTCTAATGAAAGTCTACCTTATTTTTACACCTTATTTCAAAAAAAATTAAAAGGAGGGTATTCCATTTAAAATAATACAACTTTGATAAGTAACAAGTTTGTAGATCACCCTGTATAAATCAAACTAATTTTAGATTGTAGTACTAGAAGGCTACATATTCTCGCCCAAACAGATTTTGAAAAATTCAGTCGTTTGGGTGCTAGAGACGACGCGTTGGTGGTGTCCCACCCTATATATTGAATATTGAAATTTAAATATTGATGACGCATGTAATACGTATATATTTAACAAAATCTTGCCGATCTTAAAATTCATAATCGTAGTTATAACAGTTAAGTGAAAATTTACTTACCAGGGCGAATTGGTGGCGAATGTGAGCCGCAAGCTAAATGTATGATAATTATAACTTTTATAATATTTTAGATAGACACTGTTATGCCTGATCATTTGACCTATCACACTGAGTATTGTGTAATTAATCTATAAACTAGCACTGTACTGCTGCTATATATTCCACTACAACTACTTACCTACCGATCGCGTGCTTATATGTGAATATTTGTGCTATTTTAACAATGACAACAATAACCATGGCCATACCAGACAGACACAGAAACAGATTCCGACACAGGCTCGGACATGGACACGGACGCCGACACCGACGCAGATACAGACACAGACACAGGCACAGGCACAGACGCAGACGCAGACGCAGACACAGACGCAGACGCAGACACAGACGCAGGCGCACACGCAGACATAGACACAGAAACAGACACAGACACAGGCACAGGCACGGGCACAGACACAGGCACAGGCACAGGCACAGATACAGACACAGAACACAGACACAGGCACAGACACAGACAGACACAGACACAGACACAGACAGACACGGACACGGACACGGACACGGTCACGGACACGGACACGGACACGGACATGGACACAGACACAGGTACAGACACAGACACAGACACAGACGCAGACGCAGAATACATTATTCATGGTATTTAGAAAGATAGGGATTGTTTCGTGTTAAAATGGTATTTACATTAACGCCCTGCATAACTATACACTTTGTAGAAAAAAATTTTGTTGGCCAGTTTAGTTTCAGAATACGATCTAGTATCGTTATTTATTAATTAACTTGTGGTTTGTATACAGGGTGACTCAAAACCGTATGTTTCATATGCTTCCTTAATTCAAATGGAACACACATCATGTTGGCTGTGTGCTCGTACGAGATGTGGGTTGGATGTCTCGTAATAGCGGAAGTTGAGCCGGTTAACTTCTCGATTCTTCGTAAATGCACACATCCCCAAACAAAATAAGATTCTTCATTCATTTTTTATTGCGTCATTCACAAAATACTACTCTTTGTAACTCTCCCTCTCTCAATAATTCTTCTTGGAGTTGGACATGATAAGGGTGCATGTTATGTAGTGCACCGTGCCGTGGCCAATGTCTTGTGAGGATGTGAGATCATTTCAATATAATCTCTCATCCAAATTTAATTCTTTCAACTGATAATCTTTTATACAACATTCAAATATCCTTTACATTCATTACCTTACTGAAATTCCGGTCGCGTAACAATTACATCAATACACTTAAAAAAGTCTTCCTTACAAATACACGTTCATGCGATATCTGAAAAGCGCCGTACACACAATACAACACTAAATACACCCAGTGCGTCAAAATATTCTCACAACGTCCTACACGATAATAGCGTTATTATGGCAACGACTAAGCTACAGTACCACATTATGACCAATCACGTACTTGATTTTTTTTAATTTCTAAATCGTTTTGGAAATTTTTTTACGTTTTTTAAGTTTTGGAAGACTTCCAGTTTAAAGAGGGTGGCATATTTCATATATGATTTATTTTATTTTGTTATCTTGTAGATAACAAGGAAACAGGGATAAGTGGTAATTAACAGAACTCGTTTTTTTTAATTAACGTTATATTAGTTATACCGATTTGGTACCGCTGTGGTTACGTAATTAAAATGTGTACGCGAAGACTTGATATAAATGAAACTTAAAAGTAGTTTGATTTTGTTAGCCAAATTAAATTAAGTATAGTTTTTTATAACGTTTAATTTTATATCTGTTTTGAAAGATAATTTCAGCTTGCTCCGTATTATAGTGCTACATACTTAAAGATATTATACATTTTAGTCAGCTCTTGTTATTACTTGATGCGTGTTTAAGGAGTTTGGATAGTTGGGTTATTGTGAAGAAAAGTAAGATCTATTTAAATTTTTAATGTTCGTAAGGTCCGTTTAATATCGATTTCGGTACCTAGATATAGATTACTGATTTATAATTAAAATCATGCAGATTATAAAGCTCACAAATTACCCAAATGTAAAATTATTGACATCATTTTACAGCGTCGTTAGCATGAACGTTAGTGAAGAATCGTGATACATTCGATATTGTGAAATTGAAAATTGAAAAGAGTAAGAGTAGTCGCGATGCCTTATGAGAATATGTAGGTAACGGTCAATTTAGTTCGTAAGAAGTTACATTTAAATAAAGTGCAGAGAAAGGTCAAACTACACAATGGGAAGTGATTAATCACC